>PVIA01000974.1:182978-331408 GCA_004024845.1 Tonatia bakeri
AAAAAAAAAAAAAAAAAAAAAAAAAAAAAAAAAAAAAAAAAAAAAAAAAAAAAAAAAAAAAAAAAAAAAAAAAAAAAAAAAAAAAAGGCCCAAATGAAAGAACAGATTAAAGTTCCAGAAAATATACAACTAAGCAACAAAGAGAGAGCCAACCTACCTCTTTTCCTCCCTCCTTTCCCTTCTGTCTAAAAAGAAATTAAATAAAATCTTAAAAAAACCCAAAACTTTGTGTTAAGTCTAAAAATATGGGCCTTATACTGTTCTTTTGTATCATTTCACAGTAACTATTACTTACCAAGAAATCAGTATCTTTCTCACAGGTGGACACAGGTAACCAGGTTCTTGGTGATAGGGACAAAGAATTAAATTGAACACACAGAGTTTACAGCAGAGAACACAGGAGCAGACCAACTCCAAACAGAGATTGACCTCATGGGCTAGAGGGATTCTATTCTTATAGGGCAGATCCTTCCTGGCTACTTTTGGAGGGCTTTTACTGCGCATATGCAAGTAGTTGTATTACTTTAAAGTTACTGTGCATGTGGTCTCCCACGATTTCCCCTGATTGTACACTGGAGAAGGGTCACACAATGTTACCGAATGCACCACCCCTTTCCTGGGGTGTCCTGTACTAAGTTCTCCTTGACTGCTGCCAGGGAATTACAGCTCCCCATGTCAGAGATTGGTGAAAAGGAAAGGAATTATTTATTCAAAAGTTATACAGAGTTAAGAGTAACAACTTAATATCTTCGTTAAAATCCCAAAGTTCCTTAAAACACCCACGAACACACACAGTCCTTCCTTCCCCACTTTGCCCAGTCTGGGGGTACTGTATCTCAGGAAAAGAAACAGAAATCCATGCTCAGGTAGTCTCCAGCTCTTCCCAGTAATCCGTGCTCAGCTGGCAGGCCTCCCTTGGTACCCAGCACAACCAGCTGTGTCACTGGGAGCTCCAGTTCTTAATCCAAAACCACATGGCACTTTCTCATGGCCCACCAGCAAGAGTCCTTTCACCCCTTTCCTTCCTGCAGCATCCCTCTTGCATTCTTCCAAGCTGTTAAGAGAGAGCTCTGCATCGCTGCTACATCTTGCTTTCCACCTTCCTAAGCTGCACGGCAAAGGGAAACCCAAAGCTGCATGGTTCTTCTCTGCTAAAGCCACATTGTGATTCTTGTCATGGCTGCCGCACTGGGTTTAAATCCCAGCGTCAATCTTCCTCTGCAGCCCCATTTCTGACTCCTCCCATAATCGGCTACACTTGCCAGCATTACCGTATTTTTCCAGCTTTTCTCAACTGCCATAGTAAGTCTGGGCAGGCATGGCCCTGTGGTGTGAAGCCAATCATCTCCAAGCTCTTATGCAGGCTCTGTAACCAGGGGGAGTTGCCTCCCAGTTATATCCTGGGTGAAAGTCACTCCCTTCTCCCTGGTTTAAAACATGGCCACAGCTATTTAACATATCTATGAAACCAGTTAAAGGTTACAGATATGTTAAATGACGGTTCTAGAGGTTACCTGCAAAACTGTTGCTATGTACAACAACTCTCAGTGGCCCTGCTCCATGTGTCCCATCCCCAAGTTCAGACTTGTGAGGGTGAGGACATCCCATATTTTTAGTATTTCCTAGACACCCTGAGTTCTGGACCCCATTAAAAATCCTTCTTTTGAGGGCCCCTGGCTGTACCCTCTTACATCTTGAAATATTATATTTTACAAAGAGGCAAAGTTCTTTATCGACTGCATTTTAATCAAGTCTATAATCACCTCATTTTAAATTTGGTCATTTATAAACAGTCACTGTTTAATGTATTTGCAAATGTATCTTTGGATAGATTCATGAAAAAGACTCTGACTTACTCTGAAATACAGATGTCTAAATAGGTCGTATCTTTAAAGTAAATGAAAATTTATAGAACCTTAAGGAATAACTGGATTCACGGAAATACTGGCAAATAAGACAGACAAAATTGGTGATATGGAAGTAAAGATAATTGTTATTCTTATGACTTTGTTCCAAATATGGCTAATTTTAAATCTTTTTATTTTCCAGATATAATGAAACTTGTTTTTTTTCCTAGAACAATTTGTATGTTATACCCTCATAAACAACACTGAAACATTTACATTTTTCTCCCTCCCTGATACTTCTAAATTTGGCAACTGTTAATAAGTATTATTTTCATGGCAATATGTTTGTTTACATGAATCCAGTAAGAATCTATTCTGTTTATAATAGCACCAGTTTCCAAATGTGGTGTTATTAACCAAGTCTTTGTCTGGAATGTCATGATCAAAAGAGTCACGACCGGACTCTGGATGTCGCCAGAGAGCCTTAAGGAATGAAGACTGACTTTTGAAGCCAATAAGAGCCCCTTGGAGAAATGGCCTGACACTTTGCCTGGTCATGTCGTTCATGGCAGCCTTTCCATGTAAGGAATGAAGGTTGCTTTCCTGAAAGATGTCAAGGAATGAACCTCAAGACATTTTGGGGACCTGAAGAACTTGAGGAATCCACTAAACTTACTGGTATTACAGGCAAAGCCAGATGGCAACTGTGTTGCCTGGCTTCTTTGCCCTGAGAAACTGACTAAAGGGCTATTTGAAGGATCCTTGTAAAATGCCAGCAAAGCAGCTCTGGAAGTGCCTATATGACCAATTACTATTCTTGTTATGTTCATGCAAATAATCCGGCCAAATTGAAACTGGACTTATGGGCAGTCTCTTTAATAAAATGAGAATAATCTTAGGGAGAGAAACTGTGTTTCAATGGAAATCACCATGTCCCATTGTCAACCACAAACTGATTAAATCCTAGTTTCTCTGATTTTCTTCCAAGCTAATGTTTCATATTTTCTTTTATCCTTTGACTGGAAATTATTGAAAACTACTAATGCAGTGTTAGCCACACAAAATTTACCTACTACTCTACCTCTCCCTTTTGGTATTTTAAGGTCAGTATCTATCTGGTCCTGGTTTTCCTGGCTAACTCTCTTCCTACGACCTATAGCAGACTTTTTCTTTATTCTTGTTTTTAGGCTGTATCTCCTCAAATATCTCATATCCTTCACTCAATGGAACATCCAGGCTCTGGGAGATTCCCTCCACAAATGGCCTCTGGTCACAGCTCTAGCTTTTCCAGCTGTGGAAATCCCACTCTCTTCCCTTTAATGAGCCATACCCAGACCCATGGGCAAGGAAAACTCTACAGCTCTAGACTGCCTGAAGCAGTTACAGAAGAACAGACCTTTGTCCCTACTCACCAAAACCAAAACTAGGCCAGGTCAATAAGAGTAAGTCAATCTAAAAGAGTGGGGAATGAAAGGGTAAAGTCAGCGGCATTTGCTGTTGTGGCATCATTCTCTGAGCAGGACTGTGACCTTGTTAAACAAGACTCGGATTTTACTCTTCTGAGTTGTCCCCAGGACTGAAAAATACCAGAAGCAAGAACAGAATTAACTGCTCCCTGCAGCCACAGGGAGAAGGTAACACTGCAACAAACTGCAGCCTCTGCTACAATGCCCCAACAGCCCAGGGACCACACAACAGCAAGCCTCCACCTTTTTAAAATCCAGTTAGAATCCAATAGAAGTTCAAAGCTCCCACCCCTAAATGCCAGTGTATCTCTATACACCATACCCCCTTCTTTCTTGGAGAGTGAATAAAAGCTTTATTCTCTACACTTTATGCTCTTTGTGAATTCTTTCACAGCCTGCGTCACTGACTACCCTTACAACTTTTAGATGGCAAAACCAACAACCAAAAGACCTTTTAAAAATTACAGAAGGAAGAAAATAATTGAAAACTGAAAAGCCAACCCCACACATCTAAATCAATAGGAAAAAAAGTCTTAATAAAAAATGTCAAGGGACATGGACAAGTGAGTCATTAAAGAAGGAAAATGACCAAAAAACATTTTTGTAACAGAGTCAAATCAGTCACATTAAAAAATAAAGCAATTTTCTTTATTTGAATCTAGTAAACACAAGGCCTCCCTTTACTCTGCCTGCTCTTAACCCCTGAAAGAAACCTGTGTTCACAGAAGTGAAAAAACAAGTATATAAACTCTACTTATATATTGTTGGTAAGAAGTAAATTGGTGCCACATATTGTTAAATTTTTAAAAGTGGGCTTTTTAAATATTTCCTATAGTCTTCCTATAATAAATATCTATTTTATTTATAATATGAAAAACTAAGGTAATTTTTATAAGCTGGTAATTCTACTCAAATAAACCTAAAATGGCAAAACAATCTGCTTAGCTTTAGAATAAAAGTTAAAATTGTAATAGCTTGTATTTCAGTAATCTGGTTTAAAACCCCAGAGAACAGCTAATTATATAATTTTTATACATCTAGAAGAAATAAATTGACAGCTTAATAATTTAAAAATATTACTGCTCTGCTCAAGTCTCATCACTATGGATTTTTAGCTGGAAATAAACTCCAACATAAAAAATATTCAGGCAATAGTAGCTTTATTTCCCCCTTTCTAGAATAAAAATAGCACAAAATTTTTCTTCTATTTTCTTAAATATAATCTAACTATAACTATTTTATCATTCTATTTCAATGATACTCCTTACTACTCCGTTAAAAAAAAAATGCCTCATTTCAGGAATGTCAACAATGTTAATGACAATTACCAGATATATTTCTTACATGTTTTTTCTCTAAAATTGTATGATGAAAAAACAGCTTATAAAATTTTAATTTGTGTGTGTGTATATATGGAAAGAAAACTTTATTAAATGCTTATCAGAAAAATGAGAGGAAAGAAGTCAGCTGTACACATCGTCAAACATAAAGGCAAGGCAATTAGAACAGTTCATGCTCTGCTATGGATAAGACCTCACAATATACTGCACAAACAGAAATCTTTTGTCTGTATAAAGTACCCAGCTTTTTCCTCCACAGGATGCTTTTGTTTAAAAAAGTGAGTTAGAAGATAATATTACAAATTACGGTCCTCACAGGGGAGATAAAAACTTGTTCTATAAAGTGGGCAAGCCAAATAATGAACCTTTTAAGGCCTATGCTAAACTTTGTAGGCAATACCCAAATATCAATTTCAGAGTAAGCCTAGCATTTATATATTATCAAATATACATTTAATTTAAAAAAATCAACAAAGTAAATATTTAGAATCTTTAAAGCTTATAAAAGTATTACTTAAAATTTAATCACTTTTGCAATAGGTATGCCTATGTGTTCTTTCTAAGATCAAAATATAACTAAATTCATACCTCATAATCTGGTCCTCCAAAGTGGGATTTTTTCTTAAGTTCTGTCATGGCATTTTTGTAAGCTTCCTCTATTCTTCTTCTTTTCTCAATTTCCTATTAAGAAAAAAAAAAAAAGAAAGTGACGTGTTTATCATTTAAAGTGGGAATTTTCTTTGCATTTCATTGAAGTGTTATCGCTTAGCCAAAAAATAACTCCACTCCTATGAAAAATGAGTATTTTTCTGGGCTACATATTATATACAAGCTACCATTTAAATCACCACTAAAATCACCTAAAAGGTAGGTCATGTATTTAAATGGGTTAAATAACTGCCAAAGTATCTATGTGTTAAAAAAGATAAATTACCACCAGAGGAATGCCTCCAATATATTCATGTGTGTTTCCCCAAAAATAAAACCAACATTTACTTTGGTATAAAGAAAAAACAAACAAGTAAGTAATGGATGCCAAGAAGAAAATAACCCAATCAAGTAGAATCAATGAATGCTAAAAATATATTCTAGGAAAGAAATTGGTATTGATAGACAGCCTGTCCAGACTACTGGGAGTGTGCTGCTGGGGGAGGTGAACAGAACAGGTAAGACACAGGTAAACCATGAGGATGGGAGCTAGGATCCAGTAGTGCACAGAGCCACACACCTGGTCCGGGATGAAGATTGTAGGTTCGAGGACTCAGGGCATGCAGCAGGTCAAAAAAATGCCTTCATGAACCACCCATGGCAATGGCAAACAGTGAGTTTTGCAGCACAGCACCAGGATGCACTTCAATGGGCTTGTGAGGCCACACTGCCCAGGTAAACAAGCACATGCCTTGCAGACACCCTGTCCCTCCCACTGAGGCAGCCCTGGGCACCACCTGAGAGGCTATGTGGGATTTGCAGGGTTCCTTTCTCTGCGGGTGTGCGCAACTCGCCACATGCAGGCACTAGGGCATGGGAGGCAGAGCTGACAGAGCGCCATGGGAATCTCCCCCACTAGTCATGATGGTGGCAGAGGGAGGCTCTTCACTGAGCATGTGAAAGGCTAACAAGATAACTGGATAAGGGGAAAAGCTCTTGCCCTTGTCCTTCAGGTACCAGATTGGGAGTGGGACAAGGGAAGGCAGGCATTTACACCACAGAAGTCAAGATGGCAGCATGGAGAGGTGCTGGACCAAAGAGGTCTAACTGTCTAGCCTAGGGAAAGAAAGGATTGATTGGGAGGTGGACCCACCCAAAGTGTATGAAAGTTTGGAAATTTAACTGGTCATTCTGAGAAAGCACCTGGCCTGTCCCACACCCAAAACAAATACAGTCCCAGGGGAACTAAGAAATGCTCTCCAGCTCATTATTCGCTGCTTGGGACCTGCACTCAAGAGGGTGCACTGCCTTGTCCTCTCCATGGGCCAAGTGGCCTTAGTAGCTGCATGGTTCATGGCCTCCAGGAGGGAGTCTCTCTCTCACCAACCTGGTGAAGCACTGACCCATGCGTTTGCACACTCTCCTGTCCAGGAGCACCCAACTTTGCGGCCCTGGGAGATGCATGAACATGGCTATGCTAGCTCTACACAGAGCCTCCAGGAGGGAGCTTGAAGTTGGACAGCAGCTGGAAACAAGCTAATCTAACTGGATGACTGCTGCCTGTGGCTCCAAAGGTTGGTACTTTAAAATGGAACAGAAACTGTGGGTACTGCCTTTTATTTTCGTCTTGCTGAGGTCGGCTGGGCTTTGTCTGGGTTTTGCAGAGGAGGTGAGCTATGAGACAGGAAGTCTCCCATTCTCCAAGATTGTGCAGCATAGGAATAAAACCCCTTTTCTTTTGCTTCAGCACCTACTTTGAGTTTGGCTTTTGTGGCAACAGGCAGGCAAACCCCCCATTTTGTGGTTGTTAACAAAATTTCTTGTACTTTCCCACTGTTGGCTAAAACTATTTGAGAGTTGAAAAAGAGCTTCCATTTTTACCTAAACACTCTCCTTTTATACATACTGTCTATAGCTCTAAGAAGTTAAAAGACCCAAGGTCAGCACTTAAAAGAAAAAAGCTGGCCCTGGCATCAATCTCACACTAATTTCAACAATGGGCTGCACTGTGTCAAATTTGATTTTGAAGTCTGACAAACTTTTAAGGAACTAATGCCTTTAGTCAAATGCCTTACTACCAATACTCAAGAGCTAAAAAGTCCATACTGAACTCACACAAGCTAACTACTTCCAAATACCCTCCTTCAAATAAAACTCATTAATCTCAAGATTAAGTGCTTATTGTATACTCAAGAGGAAATGGGACTAAAAACCTACCAGAATGGGTAAAAACTTAAGAATATCCACAAAAAATTGACAGTATTAAGTATTAACAAGGGTGAAAAGCAACTGGAATTCTCATCTATCGGTGGTGAAAGTTTATTTATTTAAGATATTATTTATTTTTAGAAAGGGGAAGGGAGGGAGAGAAAAATCAATGTGTGGCTGCCTCTCGTGCGGCCCCTACTAGGGACCTGGCCCACAACTCAGGCATGTGCCCTGACTGGGAATCCAACCAGCGACCCTTTGGTTCACAGGCCAGAACTCAATCCACTGAGCCACACCAGCCAGGGCTATTGCTGGTAGGAGTTTAAACTGATATAACCCATTCATTCATTCATTCATTCATTCATTCATTCATTCATTCATTTTTAATCCTCAGCCAAGGATACACTTACTGATTTTAGAGAGAGAAACACTGATGTGAGAAACATCGATCAGTTGGTTGCCTTCCATACACACCCATCAGGGATCAAACCCACAACCTAGGTATGTGTCCTGACCAGGAATTGAACCAGCAACTTTCTTCAGCATACCAAATGATGCTCTAACCAACTGAGCGACTCGGCTAAGGCGAAACCGATGTAACTACTTTAGAAAACTGTTTCTCAATATCCACTAAAGCTAAGCACATACCCCATGAATCAACAATTGTACTCCTAGGTATGAAGTCTGTGCAGAAAATGTTCAGCTATTATTAATATAACGAAAATGGTTTGCACGACATTGATGTAACCCAGCAGCCAAGGAGAGTGGACTGGAATGAGCATGCATGCATAATGATGACTTCACTGTACTAGTCAGTAGGGGCTGCAGACCTGTTGAGTGAGCATGTGTACTGTGTGGCTGTTGCATTCAAAATGAGCGAAGAAAGCAATGAATCTGCATCAAATTTTATGTTAAGCCTGAACATTCCTCCATGGAAAATATTCTGATGATTCAGAAGGCTTTCAAGAGTGATGCAATGAATACAACGCAAACAGAACTGTGGCACAAACTCTTCCAAGACGGTCAAGAATCTGTTGAAAGTGATCCGTGTTCTTGGAAGGCCTGCAACAAGCAGAAGACCTGAGAATGCTGAATGTGTATGGGCTGCAATCAACAAAGATTGGCAACCAACAGTGCGAGAACTAGAAGCTGATCTGGGGACTCCAAAAACTACTGTGTCTGAGATTCTGATGCAGGATCTTAGCATGAAACATGTTGTGGTAAAATTTGTTCCATGGCTTCTGCTACCAGAGCAGAAGGAACATCATGATGCAGTTGCTAATGACTTGATTTAAACTGCTACCAATGAACCAGATTTCCTCAAGAGAGTCGTAACTTAGGAGAGGACTGAAGTGTCACTTATGTACAATGTTTTTGTATCTTCTGCAATAAATGTCTCTATTTTTCATATTACATGGCTGGATATTCTCTGGACAGATTTTCACCCAAGAAAAATGAGTGTATATGTCCACCATATGTACAAGAATGTTCACAACAGCTTTATTCACAATAGCCAAAATATGAAAACCAAAATGTCCATCAACAGGAAAAACAAAATCAAATTGAAGTCATACAATGAAATATTACACAGCACTAAAAAGGAATAAATTACCACTAAATCTAACAACATGAATAAATCTCACAGTCAATATTGGCCAGGGAGAGGGGGGGAATAGACACACGAGTGTTTATTGTATGATTCCATTTATATGATATCCAAGAACAAACAAAAACCATCTATGATTATGTAAGTTAGATCATCTTGAGGTGGTGTCATAAATAGGTAGGGGAATAAAAGAACCTTTTCGGGTGCTATAAAGTTCTATATGTTGATCTGAGTGGTGGTACAGGGGTATATACAAATGTACAAAAATCATCAAGCAATACACTTAAGATTGGTTCAGTTCACTATATATATTAACATATCTTAACTGAAAAATAAATAAAACAAAAACAGCATAGCAATATATTAAAAAGACATATGGAAAGTGAAAGAGCATGTGAAATTACACACTTCAGAATCTATTATGATAAGCAGACACCTTAAATGAACAGACTTTTTTAGGCAGTGTGATGAGATATGACTTAAGATAATGATCCCTAAGTGATGGATAAAGAGACTGAAGACATAGTTTTCAATAAACTAATCTAAGTGAGTTAAATGATTCTCTTCAACCATTAGTCTAACAGATTTAAGGGGTTGTCCTGTATTCTCAATACATTATTTTTTTGGTGCACAGGGAATCTTCTAAAATTTCAATGATTTACATTAGTATGGAGTTGAAATCTCTGAATATAGAATAATATGACTCCAGAATAATGATGAAATGTTTGTACCTTAGAGGGATGTTTCTACTGCCTGTTTTTAAAGAATACATATGCATATTTTGTCAGCCAATATGCCTTACTGCACTTGAGAATTCTGAACAATTCTCTTTTCTTCTAAACATGGGGACCTACTTAAGTAAAGAGTGATATTCAAATCCTGTGGCCATTCTGCCATTACATCAGTGATGACACTGTCTTCTTTCATTAGTGTCCTGCTCAAATTGATACGACCTTCAAATACTACAAGCAATATGACTCTCTGATGAATAACATTCTGATTGATGTCTGGCCTAGTATCTAGAACTGAAATACAGAAAACAGTAAAATTCTTGTAATTCTGCTATGGAACATCTCTGGACAAGCCTCTGGGTTCCAGTTCCTGTTCTCCATTATGGTGGCACTGGACTAGAGGTAAATAAATTCTCTAAGGTATGTTTTGGTTCTAACATTTTACAATTTTACTGATGTTGAAATATAAACAAAAATATTCCTACTGAATGAATTCACTAAGTCATACTTTATACCAGAAACTAAATATTCATATTGCAATATTATTAGTGGTACAGATAAACAAAGGTCAGAAAAGGTAAACAGAAAGCAAATGTTTACTGAATATAATGTATGATGAATGATATCACAATGACCTTGGAAAATATACATAGCTACAAATAGAATAAGTTAATATTTAACTCTATTAATTGGTGTTTAAGTTAGTTCATATATCTTAAATGCAGTTTCATATATCACCCAATAAAGCTGGACAATGTTAAATGGCTCATCACTTCTATTCCGAAGTATTACTATTAACATTGCAAAATGTTAACATTAAAATCCTATCAGGAATGCATACTGTACAGTAACTAAATACTTAACTAGTAAATCTCATTAGCAAAACTGGGTTAAGATGCCCACAAAGTTTCAGGGGAGTAGTACCACCTGCTACTTCTATCAACCCCAATGGATTTTTCCCTAAGAAGTTACTTTGGTTTAAATGTTCAATCCACACATAAAACTCAACTAAAATCTAATTATTTTTTAAGAGAAAGAAAAACTAGGCTTACCTTATCCAGTCTCTTTTGCCAGCTGTCCTCACGTTTTACCATTAGTTCAATACAATGAGAAAGTGTAGCAAGGATTCCAGCAGTAGTTGCTTTAAAAGTTATTGCTTCCCCTTTAAAGTCTATGCCATTAATTCCTTTTGGTGTTACCTGTGGAAATACTGAAAAAGAACGTTATTCACTGAGAATCTTTCCAATGAAAAAAAATAATTCTTTGAAACTTAAAATTAAAAACAGTTTAGAGAACTAGCAAATCAGAGTAAGCTTTCAGAATACATTTTGCCTCTTGTTGGCCAACATTAAAAAATTTCCATCCATACTCTCATCAAAGAAGTGTGTAGCAACAAATAATTCCCTTTCTTCTAGATTCTATTTTCTGAAATCTATTTGCTGTGCTGTACTCAGTGAATAAAACTGTAGGAGTAATACTTTAATAATAACACTCTGACAGCTTAGAGTATGGCCTAATTATGGCACGAACTATGTTACATTTTGCAAAACCTAGAATTTAAAAAATAAAGATAAACTGCACAGTTGAATAAAACAATATAAAAATTTTAAATAAATGTCCAAATTTAAGTCCAGGACCAATGCACACATTAAATCATTTTTTATGTTCATATTTTATAATATTAATTAGGAGTTAGCCTTTGAATGAACAAGAACACAGTATTCTACTATTAGCTTACTAAGAAAGCACTGCAATAGAACTCTTATAAATGGAATAAGGACACTTCCACCTTTAAAAACTCATATATATGTAGACGTGACAGCAAAATACAATTCATAAAAGAACAAAAAAATTTGATAAACTACTTCATCCAAATTTAAAATGTATGCTCTTCAAGGCATAGTTAAAAGAATTATAATTGCAGTTATGTGAGATGGGTAAATCTAGAGATCTAATACACAACATGACTATAACTAATAATGCTGCACTGAATGCTAGAAATTTGCCAACAAGTAGATTTCAGGTGCTCTCATCACCAAGAAAAGGTAATTATGTGAGACAATGTTAATTAGTTTGACTATAGTAATCATTTTTGTATGTATGCCAAATCATCACATTGTACACCTTGAGAGAAAATCTTTGTAAAGCCTATGTCTGATAAAGGATTTTATAACCTTTATAAAGCTATATTATAGACCAATATAGACTATTAACACAGTCTATATTATAATATAGGCTATTAACATAGTCTATATTATAATATAGGCTATTAACATAGTCTATATTATAATATAGGCTATATATTGTAGTCTCCAAACTCAAAGACAAAGAAAATATATAACCTAATAAAAAATTGGACAAAAAATCTGAATACACACTTCACCAAGGAAGAGATGACAGATAAGTACATGCAAAGATGCTCAATACCATTAGTTACGAGGGAAAGGTAAATTAAAACCACAGTGACATACCCCTACAATGTATGAGAAGACTAAAATTGAAAAAGCCTGACCATGCCAAGTGCTGACTGAAATGTGGAGAACTGGGCCCTCATACATGGCTGGTGAAATATATTTTGGCAGTTTCTTAAAAAGTTAAGCATACCCCTATCATATAATTCAGCCATTCCACTCCTAGGTATTTACTCCAACAGACAGATGAGTGAGTATGCAAACTGTGGTGTATCAACACAAGGGATTACTACTCAGCAGTCAAAAGCAATCAAATACTGATAATATGCGATAACAATGATGAATCTCAAACTAAGAAAGAGGCCAGGACAAAAAAACCCATAACCTGTGTTAAATCCATTTGTATCAAATTCTTAAAAATGCAAACTAACCTACAGTGACAGAAAAGGGATCAGTGGTTGTTTGGAAAGAGAGGAGAGATGACAAAGGGGATGTAGGAACATTTTTTGAGGGTGACAGACATGATAGTGAACTTTTTAAAGAAATCCTTATCCGGTATTTTTTTATTGATTTTAGAGTAAGAGGAAGGGAGAGAGTGAGAAACACTGATCACTTGTACCCCTGCACCACACATTCCCTGACTGGGGATCAAACCCAAAACCTAAGTCTGTGCTCTGACTGGGAATTGAACCCATGACCTTTTGGTGTATGGGACAATGCTCCAACCAACTAATTCACTGGGCTGGGGTGATAATGATCTTACTTGTGGCAATAATGTCAAAACTTACCAAATTGTACATTTAAGTATGCATGGTTTACTGTATGTCAATTATATCTTAATAAAGCTGTCAAAAACATATTATTTTATTCTTGTATTTTCCCTTAAAACTTTTCTGTCATTGTAACTTCTATGTTTTCTACCACTCATACCAAGATTGTGGTTTTCTTTTAACTGCTTTTATTAATAATCAACTTAAACACTGAAGTCATCTGTGTCCTATATAAGACATTGCGTGCACTTGTAATAATGGGCTCTCCCTGCTAAATGCTTGTTAATTTATATACCTGTCAGTATAAGATGAAAGAGCAACATGAAATGCCTTTGAAAAAACTCCAGAAATAGAGAAATGTACTGTTTCAGTTGCACTTAATATTTTCAGCAGACACCTGAAATCCTTTCAAGAATGATATAGGGGTTATGTAACAGATTTTTAGGCTTTCAAATAGTTGACATTTTCAACATTTAGTGTTTCACGCATAGTAAAGTCTCTGAAATAAATGTCTTATGTTACATTTGTTTGGAAATGGAAGTATGAAGACAAGGAGTCATCTTAATTGGTCATCCACTGGGCTCCTCTAAGTACTGATTACTTTGATTTTTGTTCCAAGTCTCTTATACCTTATATTGTAAAACTATATTAACACTGTTGGCAAAACTGAAGCAAAACATCAAAATACTTTATCATTTTAGATGAGCAAACGTATCTAATATTGCAGCTGAAAATAAGGGAAAGATGATCTTAAAAAGGCAAGGTGGCCATGTCTACCTGAATAATGATCATTTTAGTAAAAGTAGAAAATATGTGAATGTAACCAAGCATATAAATGGCAGAAACAAAATAAATGAAAAAATAATCTATAACTTTTAAATTACGCTCCAAAAATTATCATTCAGATTTATAGTTCTTTCAGTTGACCCCTGACCGTACACACTTCAATAATCTTTTTAAAAAAAGATTTTATTTATTTTTAGAGTGAGGGGAAGGGAGGGGGAAGGGAGGGAGAAAGGAGAGAAACATCGATGCACGCACGAAAGATACATCAACTGGTTGCCTCTCACATGCCCCAAACTGGAGACCTAGCCCAAAACCCAGGCGTGTGCCCTGACTGGGAATCAAACCTGTGACCTTCCTGTTTACAGACTGGTGTTCAATCCGCTAAGCCACACCAGCCAGGGTAACTTCAATAACCTTTTAAAGGTACTAACAATCAGACAATCTAGGAACCTGTAAGGTAACATGTCAGAAAAAACGCTGGTAGAAGCACTGTAATCCCTTCATTTCATTAAGACTCTCGAATACACTCTTGAATAGTAGACAACCTAAGGAGCAATCCTCAAAGTTTCCATGCTGAGGAGTTTTTCGTTTCTGAACATGAAGTATTCCAAATGACCATGCACCCCCATACAGGGGCAGAAAAAAACTGGTGTGGAAGTCCTTCTGAACTTACAGGATGACATATTCATTTTAATCTCTCCTCACCCTGATATCACTTATAATAGGGTCAACAACTGGTTTGAGACTACTGGCCTATTATAGATTTGATTATTCTAACAAAATAAACCACATTTAACAAAGAAACTCTATTTAAAATATTCTCACATGAAAAAATCTGTGAGCTAACCCTGGACAGTATGGCTGAGTTGGTTAGAGCACCGAACTGTAACCAAAGGGTTGCAGGTTTGGTCCCCAGTCAGGCCACAGAAATCAACCAAAGAATCCACAAATAAGTGCAACAACAAATTGATGTTTCTCTTTCTCTCATTCTCTCTCTCTAAAATCAATAAATTAGTAAGAAAACATTAAAAATAAAAGTTTACTCCTATATTTTCTCTAAGATTTTTATAGTCTTAGCTACTGAATTCATTTTGAGTACATTTCTGTATTTGGTGTGAAGTAGGGGTTCAACTTCATTTTTTTACATACTGAAATCCAGGTGGCTAGCATCACTAGAAAAGACTATTTTTCCTCACTGAATCGTCTCCGCACTCCTGTGAAAAACTGATTTACTATAAATATGTTTATTTCTAAACTCAATTCTATTCCACTGATCTATATGTCTCTCCTCATGCTAGTACCATACTTTACTGTTGCTTTCGTACTAAGTTTTGAAGCTAGAAGTCTGAGTCCTCCCACATTGTCCATTTTCAAGACTGTTTTGGCTATTCTGGGTCATTTGTATTATATGAATCCCATGTGAATTACAGGATCAGCTTGTTCACTTTTACAAAAAAAGACTACCTGGACTTCAGTAAGGACTTCATTAGATCTACAGGTCAATTTGGAAAATACTGAATTCTTTTATTTTTCCTTCTTCTTTATTGTTGTTCAAGTACAACTGTCTCCATTTTCTTCCCTCCACTCCCCCACAACCCCAGCCATAGAGAATACTAAGTTCTTAATAATATTAAGTTTCATGAACACGGGACATCTTTCCATTTATTTCTTTAATTTTTTCATAATGCCTTGTTATCTTCAGAGTAGAAGGTTTGTGCTTTTGTTAAACTTATTCCTAAATATTTAAGTCTTTTTGATGCCATTGTAAATGAAGTTGGTTACTAAATTTTTTTCCCCCCATCAAGGCAAAATGGTTATTAAATTTTATTATCACAGTGTTCGGTGCTAGTGTAGTAAAAATACAACTGATTTTTTATATTGATTTTATATATACCCTGTAATTTTTCTGAACTCATTTAGCACCTCTAAGGTTTTTTTAGTGAATTCCTTATATTTTCTCTATACAAGATAATGGCTTCTTCAGAATATATGTCATCTATTCCTTTTATTTTTTTAAAATTATTTTATTGTTGTTCAAGTACAGTTATCTGCATTTACTCCCCACCACCCTCCCACAACCCCAGCGAAACCCACCCCCCTCCCTTGCTTCCATCTCTCCTTGGTTTTGTCCATGTGTAATTTATAGTTGTTCTTGAAAACCCTTCCATCCATTATCCCCTCCTACCTCCCCTCTGGTTACTGTCAGATTGTTCTTAATTTCAATGTCTCTGGTTATATTTTGCTTGCCTTTTTCTTTTGTTGATTATGTTCCAGTCAAAGGTGAGATCATGTGGTATTTGTCTTTCACCGCCTGGCTTATTTCGCTTAGCATAACGCTCTCCAGTTCCATCCATGCTGTTGCAAAGGGTAGGAGTGCCTTCTTTCTCTCTGCTGCACATTCCTTTTAAATCTGGATGCCTTTTATTTATTTTTACCACCCAGGTGTCCTGCCTAGAACCTCTAGTACAATGCTGAAAGGGGCAAAGTGAACACGCTTATTTTGTTCCTCATCTTAGGTGGAAAGCATTCAGTCTTTCACCATTCAGTGTAATGTTAATTGTTGGCTTTTCATAGGCACTTTTTATCAAGGTACCCATTCCTAGTTTATATATATATATATATGTGTGTGTGTGTGTGTGTGTGTATAAAATGAAAGAGTATTATTAGATTTTGTCAGATGATTTTCTGCATCTACTGAGATGATCACTGGTCTTGGCCCTTATTCTACTGATATAACATCAATTGATTTTTTAATGTAAACTAACTTTGTATTCTGGGAGAGATCCCATCTGATCACAGTGCATAATCCTTTTTCTATGTTCCTGGATTTGGTTCAGTAGTATTTTATTGAGGATTTTATGTATATTCATAAGATATATTGATCTGAAGTTTTCTTGTGATATTTTTGCCTGGTTTTGAAATCAAGGTAAAACTGGCCTCCAATTCTATTTCTGGAAAGAATTTGTGAAGAACTGGTATTAAGTCTTCTTTAAACATTTGGTACAATTTGCCAGTGAAGCCATCTGAGCACAGGCTTTTCTTTGTGGGAGGTTTATTACTCATATATCTCTTCACTTACTATTGCTCTGTCTGCATTTTCTTAAGTCAGTTTCAATAGTTTGTGTCTTTTTAGTACCTTAGGCCATTTCATTTAAGTTACTGCATTTGCTGGCATACATTTGTTCACAGCATTCACCTATAATCCCTTGTGTTTCTGTAAAGTCAGTAGTAATGTCTTCCCATTCATTTCTGATTTTAGTAATTTGAATCTTCTTCCTTTTTTCTTGATCAGTTTAGCTAAATGTTTATCAGTTTGTTCTTTTCAAAGAACCAACTTATAATTTCACTGAATTTCTGTATTTTTTAAAATGCTCTTTCTTATTTTATCATAAAGGTGTTCAAACTACAAATTTCTTGCTAAGTATTGCTTTAGCTGCAGCCATAAATTTTGCTATTTTTGCTTTTATTCACCTCACCGTACTTTCTAATTTCCTTTGTGATTTCTTCTTTGACCCACTAGTTATTTATGAAAGCGTTAAGTTCTACATATTTATAAATTTCCCAAATTTCTGTTACTGATGTCCAATTTCAATCCATTGTGGTTGGAGGACATGCTTTGTATAATTTCAATCCTTTTAAATCAACCTTGTTTGAAAGCCAAGCATAAGGTCTATCCTAAAGGTTCCACGTGCACTTGAGAAGGATACATAATCCCCTGTTGCTGGGTGGAGTGTTCTGTAGATATCTACCAGATCTGTTTGTTTATACTATTTATTTTATTTCCTTATTATCTTCCAACTTGTTCTGTCCATTATTGGAAGTCAGGTATTGAAGTCTCAAACTATTACTATTGAATTGTCTTTTCTTCCCTCTTCAATTTGGTTAGTTTTTGCTTCATGTATTGTGGGGCTCTGTTGTTACATGTAACTATGTGTATAATTGTATCGTTTTTATGAAATGACCTTAATAATCTCATAAAATCTCCCCTTTGTCACTAGAAACATATTGGGTTGGCCAAAAAGTCTATTTGTTTTTTGCACGTATGATGGCTCCAGTAGCACTTAGTTGCCTAATTTCATTTGAAATAAATATCTGAAATAACTTCATTTTCTTAGATTGTACTGTGATAGCTGTTGTATCAGCTTGCATTAACAAAAACTTATCAAAATTGGTGAATTTTTGTGTAGTCATTTTAATATTGAAGATGGAAGAAAATACGCAATAATTTCAGCATATTATGCTTTATTATTCCAAGAAAGGCAAAAATGCAACTGACACAGGGAAAAAAAATTAAGCAGTGTATCGAGAAGGTGCTATGACTGATCGAATGTGTCAAAAGTGGTTCGCAAAATTTCATGCTAGAGATTTCTCAATGGATGATGATCCACAGTTGGGCAGACCAGTTGAAGTTGATAGCAATCAAAATGAGACATTGAGAACAGTTGACATTACACTGCAGAGGAGACAGCCAATATACTTGAACTATCCAAAGCAATAAAGTTATTAGTGAAAATGAAAAAGTGTGTCTTTTATGTCACACAAAAAAATATGGACTTTTTGGCCAACCCAATAAATTAAGATGATATAGAATATAACAAGAAAATTTACATTAGTCATAAATAAGAACTTTGTTCACAGAAAATTAAGGAAACAGTTTTACCACCATCTTGAAGACTCTTGAGGTCTTTAACCATGGAAAGTGTTTGCTTATACAAGATTTTCTTCTTGTGCAATCTTCAAGTTAACTGCCTTTCTTCTGGAAGTTTTATTCCTGCTCAAGTCTTCCTTCCTCCTCACCCTCAATATCCTATTCTTATAATATTTACTGCTTACTAGATAGTTCTAAATTTTTTAAACTTTAGCATACTCACTACTACAATATGTGATTTAGACCTAGTCCTTCATGATGGCCTTAATGGTGAGACACATTACAATTATTTGAAGATGCCATTAGCTGGTAAGCCAAAGCTTGTTGGATCCTAGCCCTACAACTCTATCAGTATTTGAGAGATGACTCATGTAACCTAATCCGAGACTATAATCAACAGTATCAGATTTAAAGACTAAATGTTCTATTTACTTTACCAAATTACATACAATGCTTCTAATTTACTTCTAAAGGTTAATCACAGAAAGATACTTTACACCTAAGGTGATTAACAAGAGTTAATTTCCAATGACACTAAGAAAGAAATTTTTAAACAGTGACTTCCACAAGTGTACTGAAAATATGACTCAAAATTTCAAAAATTATGCAGATAGCTTGAGTAGGATATCTTCTAAATGATAGCAATAATTCTGCCTTTTATTGACTAGTCTCAGTCCTCTCTTCAAAAAAGAGACATTGGGGTTATCCTTAAATGTCTGGAGATCTGACTATCTGTTCACATTTAGGAGTCTGAAACTGGAACCTCTCTATGTACTAGCAGGATTTTTTAACAAGTGGAATTCATCAAAGGGTGCCCTGATAGTGAGACAGCTTTGTCATGACGGACCCTTGAAAATCTCTATTTATAGGTCTTTCTCTATGCCCATTAATGTCCCCAGAGTTACTTTCTAATTTTGCATCAGAAAATATGTCTTGTTGATAGGTATTCTGGAAACAGGGTTACAGAAGGGAGCTGGAGATTGCAGCTTTTAGTATGTAAACTTGCATTTAGTCCTTGGCTACCAGATTCTTGGAGATGAGAAGAATAGTGACATAGTTAGATTTCAATAATCAGTATGTAAATTTCCACTAATCACTTTATCAATAGGCTGATATACCTTTTGCTGTGCCAGGTATTCCTGAATCTGTAACTCTCCAGTTAGGTTTCTAAAGGAAATAAGCTTCCATTGTCTTTTGGGGAATGTAGGTGTGGTAGACAAGTGGATGTACCATGGAAGACGGTATCTGTGAGTTTTACGACTTCCTTCAATAATATTTTCAATATCCAAACAAAATATTTTTTTTTCTATTAAAGCAGATTATTCATTGTGAAATCAGAATGTAACTGAAACTTCCCAAAGGAAGCCCTTAATTCCATAAAGATATATAAACCTAGGGGACTCAATAAGGTTCAACATTTCTGTCCCAAGTTATAAGGACAACTTTGTAATAAGCTAGTGTTTTACAAACTTGGGAGGGAGCTAGGTTATAAGGAAAAAGTAGAGAGCCATGATGAAATTAAGAAATAAGAAAAGGAAAAGGTTGGGGAGAGTAGCATTATGTTTTACTATCAATATTCAGGTAGAATATCCCCAATGTGCTCTCTGAAATAAAAAATTACTTCCATGCATACAACAGTTTGAAAAAATTATTTGAAAACATGACAGTCACAGATTTTACTTCATAGTCTTTCATAACTTCAGCAAAAAAAAAAGCACAGACTAACTTTATTATTATTTAATGAAAGAATGTGTATTTTATCTACATGTCTTTTTTCAAAAGAAACTTTCACTTTCCACCAGTTCCACAGCTTTGTAAAAATTAATCACGTTAGGATACAAAACAAGTTTCAATGCATTTAAAATTAAAATCAAATCAAGCATCTTTTCTGATCATAATGCCATGAAACTAGAAATCAATCACAATAAGAACACTGAAAAACATGCAAAGGCATGGAAGCTAAATAACATGTTATTAAACAATGAATGGGTCAACAATGAGATCAAGGAATGAATCAAAAGATACCATGAAACAAATGAAAATAAGGACACAAAACCCCAAAATCTTTGGGACACTGGAAAAGCAACCCTAAGAGGAAAATTCATAGCTTTATAGGTTTATCTCAAAAACACAAAAAGAGCTTAAATAATCTAACTTTACACTTAAAAGAACTTGAACAGGAACAACAAAGCCCAAATTAAGTACAAGGAACAAACTAATAAAGATCAGAGCAGAAATACACAAAATAGTCTAAAAAAAATGACACAAAAGATCAATGAACCCAAGAGCTGGTTTTTGAAAAGACAAATAGGATTGACAAATCTTCAACCAGACTCATCAAGAAAAAAAGAGAAAGAACCCAAATAAAATAAAATAATGAAAGAGGAGAAATAACAACTGACACCAAAGAAATACAAAGTGTTGTAAGGAAATATTATGAACTATGTGCCATGAAACAAGACAATCTAGACAAAATAGGTAATTTCCTAGAGACATATAATCTTTCAAACTTAAATTAGGAAGATTCATAGAATCTGAATAGACAGATTACATCTAGTGAATCTGAAGCAGTAATCAAAAAACTCCCAGCAAATAAAAGCCCTGGACCAGACGGCTTCACCGGTGAATTTTACCAAACATTCCAGAAAGAACTAACAGCTATCCTCCTCAAACTATTTCATAAAGTTCAAGAGGAGGGAAGACTCCCGAACTCATTTCATGAGGCCATCATTACCCTAATTCCAAAACCAAATAAGGACACTACAAAGGAAGAAAATTATAGGTCAATATCCCTGATGAACATAGACGCTAAAATCCTCAACAAAATATCAAATACAGCAATGCATCAAAAAAATCATACACCATTATCAAGTGGGACTTATTACAGGAATGCAAGGTTGGTACAACATTTGTGAATCAGTAAATGTGATTCAACACGTAAAATGAAAGAAAAACCACATGATCACATCAACAGATACAGGACAAGCTTTTGATAATATCCAGCACCCATTTTGATCAAAACTCTCAGCAAGGTGGGAATAAAGGGAACATACCTAAACATAATAAAGGCCATATATGACAAACCCACTGCCAACATCATACTCAACAGTAACAAACTACAAGCATTCCCCTTAGATTGGGAACAAGACAGGGATATCTGCTTTTACCTCTCTTATTCAACATAGTACTGGAAGTCAGCACAGCAATCAGACAAGAAGAAGAAATAAAAGGTATCTAAGTCGGAAAGGAATAAGTAAAACTATCTGCAGATGACATGATACTGTACATAGAGAACCTCAAAGATTCCACCAAGAAACTACCAGAACTGACAAAAGGATGCAGCAAAGTAGCAGGATACAAAATTAACATCCAGAAATAGGTTGCATTCTTATATGCCAGTAATGAAGTAACAGAGAGGGATATTAAGAAGACAATCCTATTCACAATTGCATCAAAAATAATAAAACACCTAAGAATAACCTAACCAAAGATGTAAAAGACCTATATTTGGAAAATTTTAAGATACTGAAGAAAGGTAATACCTTGGTTAGGTAATACCAAGGATGTAATATCTTGGGTAATTAGGTATTAATTATTATTATATACCAAGGATGTAACCAAGGATGTAAAAAGATCTATATACAGAAAATTATAAGATGCCAAAGAAAGAAACAGAAGAAGATACAAATAAGTAGAAACACATACTGTGTTCATGGAGAGGGAGAATTAACATCATTAAAATGTCCATACTACCAAGGTAATCTATAGATCCAATGCAATTCCTAGCAAGTTTCCAATGATGTATTTCACAGAACTAGACCAAAATATTTCAAAAATTTATATGAAACCACAAAAGGCCCCACACATAGCAAGGGTGATCCTGAGAAAGAACAAAGTTGGAGGAACCACAATACCTAATATCAAATTATAAAAGGCCATAGTAATCAAAACAGCTTGGCACTGGCATAAACACAGACATACAGATCAGTGGAACAGAATAGAGAATCCAGAAATAAACCCACACCTTATAGTCAATATTTGATAGAGGAAGCAAGCACATACATGGGTTAAAGGTAGTTTATTCAATAAATAGTGTAGAGAAACTGGACAGATACATGCAAAAAAATGAAACTAGACCACCTTCTTACAACACACAAGAATTCAAAATGGATTAAAGATTTAAATGTTAGATCTGAAGCCATAAAAATCCTAGAAAAAAACACAGGCAGCAGAACCTCAGACAATGTTCATAGAAATTTTTTGTCAGATATATCTCCCCAGGCAACGGAATCAAAAGATAAAATACATGGACTATATCAAAGTAAAAAGTAATTGCACAGCAAAGGAAATCATCAACAAAATAAGAAGACAACCCACTGCACAGGAGAACATATTCACCGATACACCTGGTAAGGGGTTAATATTCAAAATTTATAAAGAACTTACAAAACTCAACACCAAAAAAACAAACAACCCAATTAAAAATGGCCAAAGGACTTGAACAGACACTTCTCCTAAGAGGACATATTGACAGCCAATAGACACAGGGAAGACGCTCAACGTCATCAGATAATCATCAGAGAAATTCAAATCAAAACCACAAGATATCAAGTCACATCAGTCAGAATGGCTATCATCAATAATTCAACAAATAAGTGCTGGTGAGGATGTGGACAAAGGGGAACTCTTCTGCACTGTTGGTGGGAATGCAGACTGGCGCAGCCACTGTGGAAAGCAATACAGAGATAACTCAAACATTAAAAATAGATCTGCCTTCTGACCCAGTGATCCCACTTCTGGGAATATATCCAAACAAATCCAAAACACTAATTTGAAAATACATAACACCCTATGTTCACTGCAGCGTTACTTACAATCACCAAGATTGGAAGCAGACCAAGTGTCCATCAGTAGATGAGTGGATAAAACAACTATGGGACATTTACACAATGGAATACTACTCATCCATAAAAAAGAAGAAAATTTTACCCTTTGCAACAGTGTGGATGGACCTGGAGAACATTATGTTAAGTGAAATAAGCCAGTCAGAGAAAGACAAATACCAATGATTTCACTCATACGTGGAATCTAATGAACAAACAAGCAAAATGGTGACAGGCTCATAGATGGAGAGCAGGATGACAGATAGGTGGAAGGTCAGGGGGAAGTAAGGAGATGGAGGGACTGAGCAAAAAGGAAAAAGGACTCGTGAACATGTAGAACAGTACGGTGACTGCTGGGGGGAGGAAAAGTAGAAGGTCCCTAAATGGTAATGGAAAAAAAAATACAATAAAGATTAAATTTAAAAATTACTCATTTAGGTAATTACTCTTTTTTGTTTTAAAGATTTATTTATTTATTTTTAGAGAAAGGGAGGGAGAGAAACATCAATGTGTGGTTGCCTCTCACGCCCCCAACTGGGACTTGGCACGTAACCCAGGCATGTGTCCTGACTGGGAATCAAACCAGTGACCCTTTGTTGCGCAGGCTGGCACTCAATCCACCGAGCCACACCAGCAAGCAAGGGAGGTAATTATTCTTATTATATAGTTAATGATTATGTAACTCTAGAAAGCTATACTTTATCCAGCCGTGGTGGGAAAATATATTACTTACACTTTTCCTTATTGCCATTGGTATTATGCAAGAAGTCTCCATCAGAACGTGTCGTAGGAAAGTCATCTTCATCATCTTCTACCACTGAATAAAATATATTTAAGGATATTAGGATGAAAGAAATAAAATTAACCAGTTTATTCTTACATTCAGCTGAGTCAATATATCCTGGATTCTTGGAGTACAAGATTTTATTCATCTTTGTATTTTCAGTGCTTATCAAGGTATGACCAGTAAATATGCTATAGGAAGTCTTCAATACGTTATTATAAAAACTGTACCTATTCTCATTTGTGTAAGGGGTGGTGTTAAGATATGAGTTATTTTGCCGTTTAGTCTTCCTACCTCTTCCTACCTCCCTTGGGGCAATTTCATAATTCCATCAGAGGCCTACAAGGGGTGAGAAGGACTGAAAGAGTGTAACTTCCATGCAGAGGATACTTTAGCTTGCCTTTGGGATTTCCTAAATTTACCATTTCTGAATATGCATGGAAAATATAATGACTTACAGATGTGACATCAATTTTCATGATTCATCCCAGTGTATCCATCTGTACTTGGAGATCTCTTTTAACTCAGTACTAGAAAAAACAAAATCCCCTGTGTTCTCCTCTGCATACCTTTGTTCTACATCCTCTTTTTCTACTGCCTAACATACTTTAATTCTCTGCACTATGTATTCTACTTTTAATGCCAATTTCTAGACCTTATCCTCTGCTTTCTATCAAGTGTTTTTATGGTTTCTTATTTTTGAGGAACTCTTTCTACAGAAACAATCTTCATCTTAAACTGTCAGAGTTCTTGATTGTATCTCTTTATCTCAGAGGTAATGTGGCTTTACAAGGAACATCTCATCCATTTTAGCTTGTTTCTAATAGGTGCAAAGCCCATTCCTATTCCTTATTCCTTCCCTTGACTAAAATGGTAGAAATCACTATGAGAAGTACCTTTATTCTGTATTGCCATTTCCTATTACTGGGCTATTTCATTTTTTCATCACTTGAAAATTTTGCTACTCATCCGTAACAGTTTTTTCAAACTAGAAGCTGCTATTATCTACTAACACCTGTTATTCACTTCTGTCTAGCTAGCTGGTACCAATATCTGACTTCATACTTTCCTTTTCCATGCCCATCATTTCCACAGACTTCAATATCCATATTGAAACCTCTGCAGATACCTAAATCCCAATGTTAAACAGATTTCCACATCCTGTGGACTTTCATTGTCTCAACAATCATTTTCAAATACGGTCAATTCTAGAAATTCATTAACACAGCACGCTGTTCTGTATTTAAATCAGTATTTACCATCAGGGAAGATTCTGACCTTGACTCAATGCTACTCTGAGTAACTGCTCTTAAATAGTGAAAGATTTGTCTTTTGTTCATCTCATTAGTACCTACTTTGGGTTACTGAAGATTCACTTTCATATCCCTAATCATTCAACAGCCTAGTACCAACAAACAGATTTTGAACCTTCTTTTTCTAGCCCCAAAATATATAAAACTGATGAACATAAGAGTCTCTCTGCCTAAAAGAATGGCTTTCCCCATTTCCTTCTCAATCAAGCATTCCTTGTCCATTCTTAAGGCACCTTTGAGGAATATCTGACATGGTTTGAAGCCACTGTCTCCCATCCCAATGAGACTGGTTTCCTTTTACAACACTCAGATCAACTGTGCTGAATTCTATCTCTGGATCTTGCACATCCCTGCTCTCCTTATCCCTGAAATAACCCAAATTAACTATGTTAATAATACCAGCTATTATTTGTTTTTCTTTCTTTTGCTATTGAGCACATTTAACATGTAAATTCTAAGTTTGTCACTATTTTATATGCTGGATATAACATCTCTTTTACAACTAAGAAAAGAGATATAGTGAAATGTTTTATCAATAAATAGAAGAGCCTTTCCTTTAATGTGGTACATGTGTCTTGTTTTAAAATCAAGCAGTATATTTAGGATAAAGATAATGTCATCTATTTCTGTAATCCCAGAGTAGCTAAAATCAAAAGGGTTAAATCTTACTGAAGTATGTGTGGGAGTGGTAGAGGATCACATTAGGATGGCCTGACTAGCAATTATGATGAAACATTTTACATGAGAACACTGATATCACTTACAACAAAAAAGTTTGCTATTATCGTTTCAATGACACACTTACTGAACAAGAGTACCGTTAATTCTTAAAATTCACAGACTTAGTTTTGATAATTTGATAAAAGTGTACCTATAGAGATCCTTAGACTTAGGTTAGCAACTCTGACCTACAAAGTAGAAAATTAAGGTTCATGTCCTTAGTTAACCTTTATCCAGCATATATTCTTAAAAACATCAGTATTTCTTAAAATAGCATTTATAGAAAAAATAATTGCTATAGGTAGACTTGTGACTCCCCAAATTCATATGCCAAAGTCCTAACTCCCCTATATCTCAGAAGGTGACTACACTTGGTGATGGAGATTTTACAGATGTAATCAAGTTAAAATGAGGTCATCAGGGTGGGCCCTAATCCAATACGACTGGTGTCCTTATTAGAGGAAGAAATTTGGACATAGACACAGAAGAAGAACGATGTAAAGACACAGGGAAAAGAACATCTACAAGGCAAGGAGAGAGGCTTGGAATAGCTCCTTCCTTCCTGGCTCTCAAAGGAAACCAACGCTGGCAACAACTTGATCTCAGACTTCTAGTCTCCAGAACTTCGAGAAAATAAATTTCTGGTGTTTAAGCCACCCAGCCTGTGGTACTTCATGACAGCAGTCTTGGCAAACTAGTCTACCGCTGTTATTATTTACTCAAAATGAATAATGTTTAAAATCATTTTTCGAATCTTCTACAGAAAGTGGTTACAACTGACTTCCAACTTCTCCTCCCATTATTGCGTGTCTCATTCAAATGCTGTATACTTTTGGTGTGGATTATTTAAAAATAATCAAAGAATCCAATTCTGAATATATCCTGATTCTGTTTAAAGGTGTATTTTCACACAAATGAAGGTGGGTATGTAGTGTTTAATTTGATTAAAAGTTTTATACAGTCAGCTCTCTGTATCCATGAACTGAAAGTATTTTTTAAAAAGTTACGTTGTTGCTGACACGTACTTTGTGGCTAGGCCTACAATGGCTATATCTGTACTAAACATGAACATACGTTTTTCTTGTCATTATACCCTGAACAATACATTGTAACAACTACTTACATAGCATTTAACACTGGACTGACTATTAAAAGCAACGTAGAGATGATTTAAAGTATATAGGAGGATGTGTGTAGATTATATGCAAATATTACTCCATTTTACATGAGGGACTTGAGCATCTGCAGACTATGGTATCAGCTGGGGGTCCTGGAACCAATCCTCCATGAATACTGAGGGACTATTATATATACACATTTTTTTTAAATGAAGGAGAAATAGTTCACCTACATTTATTTTTAGAGCAATAAACACCAAATGTTAACGAACCAAAAACTTAAAGCGTATCAAACATAAAGAACTTCAAAGCTATTTAATTTTGTCTAAATTTTAAGATATGGGCTTCTGCTACTGGCCATGATGGAATAAAGTATTTACCCTCTAGTAGCAAGAAACTAAAACCTGAACAAAACATACGAAACAATGGTTTTCAAGACATTGTCTATTAGGCAAAAATGGACAGTGATCCCTGAGTTGCAAGAACAAGTGATGTGACCTCCATAATTGTCCAACTTACTGCCTTGGGAGAGAGTCTGAGCTGCAGAGGAAGGAGGGACCCAGGAGGAGCCCGGCAGACTCTCTGAGGTGAGGAAACGGAGCTGAGTGTCCAGAGAGACAAAGGCAACCAGAGTTCACAAGGCAGAGTACTAGAGAGGAGAGAGTTACACATAGAAGAACCCAGGAGACTGACAGAAGGTCCCCTTGAGTATTCAGTGGAGTACTGATAGCACATACAAATGAGGAAACTACAGAGACCAGGGAAAGAAGCACTTGAAGGAATTCCAAGAAACAGTATCCAAAGCCAACATGGGGGAAGGAAAAATGTACTTGTTGTACATTACTCAAGGTAGAATGATAAATTAAATGTGCACACTATAAACTAGCCACCAAAATAACAATTATGAGATAAAAAATGGAATTATAAAAATATGCTCAATCCCAAAACACACAGAAAAAGGAAACAAAGAACAGAGAAGACAAAAAAGATTTGAATTCATATTGAACACATTTAATAAGACCAAGAAATGAAACCATGTCAAGCAACTTAGTTATACTGGGAATAAACTTAGTGCTGTTCAGTAAGAATTCTGTGAGTAGTACACTTTTGCCTTACTTGCTATTAAGAGAAAACTGAAGAACAAATGTTGACACTATCAGTAATATCTTCAGCAGTAACCAAGAAAAAGTTCAAAATACACATTGTAAATTAACTGAAGATCATATCTCTCTTTAAAAGAACTCACTGTAAATTGTTTTAAAATGTATTCTTAGCTCAATTATTAATTTCCTCTTCCATGAAAAAAAGGCCACAGTAAGGGAGAGTGATGAGGAGGAAGAGAAAGGAAGGTGAAAGATACAGAAAGGGAGGAGAGAACAAAGAGAGAGCGAGAAAGAGATCAATTGATTTCAGGCTGGAGGGTTTAACATGAACATATGCTTGTCTTCAAGATTCATCATGGGGTAAATTTATTAAACATAATCATGTAAAATACCCCATATTACTAAGATGACAAATACTTTTTTTTTTTTTTTAACAAAATAAAGAGCTCAAAAAAACATTTAAAAATCTTCACTGGAATCTGGCATGAGTAATCAAATTAATTAAGACGTGTTGTTAAAATACTCGAGTCATAAAGATACTGAAATCTGTTACATTGGGAGTTTGCGGCAGAAGTGACTATAATTACCTTTATCAGTTAAAGACATTACCCTTTAAGATCAAGAGGCTTTAAATCCATTCATTCTCCAAGAAAAATAGTGGTAATAGCCTAATTAACCTTTATCCCTTTGAAGTTCATCCTTGGAGACAGCATCAGCACAGGCATCAAAGTACTTCTGCAGAGTATCAACTTGTCTACATAGGATATCTCTAAAGGTTTCCATTTCAGCCAATTTCTCACGTAAGCTGTGGCCTTTCTGCAAAATACAAAAAGAGGGGATGTGATCCAAATTTATAAAACAGTAATTTATTCAGTCCTACAGTATTTTATCACATTTTAAGGCCAACATCTTATTAATGAAGGCAATGGGGTAAGGAGAGTGGTCAAGGTCAATGTAATACTCCCAGGTATTAACTCAAAGCCAACTAACAGTGGCTAGACAGTGATAAGCATGAAGGAAATAAGAGCAAAGAAGCCTGACAATTTTCTCACATAAAATTGAATATTTTCAAATTACTGTCATTGTGAGGAAAAATAGTGAAAGACTTTGAAATGCGCAAAAATATTACTAGATGCCCTTTTAAGGAACGGTGTGTGTCATCTGCAGCACCTTCAGCACTCCCGGAACCCCGAGGTTGCTGTCTAATCAGACAGAAGTGTTTCACTGCGTTACATCTGATCGGTTTCATAACTCTTAAGTAGTAGAAAACTAAGAGTTATGTAAATGATTCCTGTCAATAGATATGCAAATAAACTTTGCTCGGTGAAGATACACTGGTTACTAATTTGTGAATATTGAACAATTCTGCATATGTTAGCATAATCATTTTGGCATTCTTAAGATTCTCCCTTGAACCAAATTTTTTCTTTACATCTCATCTGTTAATGAATGAAATAAAATCATTGATATGTTCATCTTATATTTGTATGAGCCATAAATTTTACCCCTTAAAAACTACTGTGTAACAACTTCAAATAAATTATATTGTAGCAAAGTTCTTTCAAAAAACTATCAAGTAAGTTCTGTTCACAACACTCAGTACTAAAATCAATTTCTGAGGTCTTTACTTAAAAACATTCAAAACTACAAACCTTGAATGAAGAGGTGGATGTTGCAGAATAGCCACTTGCCCCAGACACCAGTGACACCATTGAGCCATGCCGACGCAAACTGGATTCAGATCCATAACCAGATTCAGTCTAAAAAAGAAAGAAAACTATATGAAAAAGAATTAAATAAAAAATACTTAATACAAGAAAAAACCTGCAACTATGTGTGATACCAGATGTTAATTTATAACCATTTCACTTGATATATATGTATGTGCCTGTATATAGTTTAAATAAAAGGTTCTATGTTAATTATACCTCAATAAAACTGGAAAAACACTTAAAAGTTTTCCTATAAATTATTAATATTGTTATAAAAATTGGGTAGAACAAGTACAAAAAAATAGGAGATAGGCTAAGAAGTCTTGAACTACTTTTAATTCTCTTCATATAATAAAGAAATAAACAATAAGTTTTTTAAAAAGAAGAGGATAATGTCCAATAATATTTCTCCTTAAGTTCTTAAAAAAAAAAAAGGTTTTATTTATTTTTAGAAAGGAAGGAGAAAGAAAAAGAAGAGAAACTTCAATACGTGAGGCTGTCTCTCACATGCCCCCCACCGGAAACCAGGCCAGCAACCCAGGCATGTGCACTGACCTGGAATCAAACCTGTGACCTTTTGGTTTGTGGGAAGATGCCCAACCCACTGAGCCACACCAGTCAGGGCTGTAGTACAGTGGCCCCTGGGTACTCATCGTTAATTTGTTCCAGAGCTTGTGATGAATGCAGGAACTGATGAGTACCGAACTATTCCCAAGCTGCCATGAGACTGACATATCGACCTCTGTTTTATTGCAAGAGAAGGGCACTGAGCTGTGAGCAAGTGGCCAAGTTCTAAAACATTTTTTTCTCTCATCAAGATGCAACAAGTACAGTATTTGTACCGTGTTATGTCTGTATTTCTTTAAAGTACTATTTCTAATACTGTCACTTATCACTGTCTCAATGAAGCCTCTCTATTACAGCAGGCAATTTGTCTCTGCATTCTCAACCATTTTTAATATATCACAATTATTATAGCATTTATCACTTAATTATATTTACATTTTATAATTATTACTGAACTTGGTTCTTCTGGAAGAAGACTGCATCTTCTTCATTTTTGTAGCCACCTCAACAGTTCATGTCACAAACAAAGTTATTGATTTTGCCGATGTATTAAGTAATCACGCAATGGAAAATAATCAACCTCCTGGATGTTGGGGCACACTCAGACTTGGCACTATAATACTTTTCTAATTTTGATGAAGTTGCTACTCTTCAGAGCATTAATATTATATCCCACCCTGAAGCCTGCTCAAGTATTTTAGATCTCTGATTACTTTCTATTGCTATTTTGTAAAGTATTGTGCATGGTTTTAGTCCTAGTCCCTAAACTTAAAGAGGTAAAATAACATCTAATCATTTTTTGGTATCATACATACTATAAAACTCAACTATCCAATTAAAATAGTAGTTGTTTTAGGTTACTTGATTTTCAAGATTAAGATCAGGAATCATTGAAATTCAGTACATGTATTACAAAAAATATTTCCATTGACATTTTATATCTTGTGTGCTCTATTTCTTGAAAATCCATTACATTTCCTATACAGGTACTGGTTTATTGATGACATTATTCCAACTGCATGATGTTCTTTTAGGTACAAGAACATTAAATTTTTATACTGACTTCATAAATGAAATTACATTATTTTTATGTAAATATTAACACTAGTTTAAAACATTTTTCAGTTCAGTATCACTTTATTTAACTTAAGTTTAATACTCTAGGAAGAATGAGGAGGAAGTCAGAAGGAAAAAGGAGAAAGAATCCATAACAAAAGGGGCAAAACAACTCATAAAAAAATGAGTATCTTTAGGCAAAGACACTAGAAATTTATCCAGGTGAAAACAAGCAGCTTCATAAAATTCAAACTTCAGCATATACAAGTCATCAAACAGTCAAAGTGAAACTGCCATACTATAATGATGCTTGTTTACAAAACATTCTATCTATAAAAGGTACTGCAATATCTCAACACTTAATTTACTAACAAATTACATGTAAATAAGACTATATGGAATCTAACTACTTCTCCAAGATGTGTATACCACTCCACATCTCAAAGCAAAGCAATGTCTTTAGCGATGAAGCAAGTATTTCGGTTCCAGGAAAGCATGTACTTCATTGTATGCAAATTATACCTCAAGAAAATTTATTTATTTATTTTAAAGGCACAGCTACTATATAATAAAAGAAAGCTGACTAGGGTACAGTAGGGGCATTGACCACAAAGAGGAACAAAAAATTGGGGTGTGGGAGACAGCAGGGAGTATGTAGGTAACAATTGTCAAAACTCAACTGTCCAATTAAAATAGATACATTTTAAGAATGTTAAATTATATCACAACAATGTAGAGAAAGGAAGGTAAGCTTGTTTAAATATAACAAATCTACCAAAAGAAAATCCTAATTACAATAATCACATAGTTTACAAAAAGTAAGACTTTCTATTAAATAATGTCCTGGAGGAAACATACTGAGCTAGGTACGTTCTTTAACTAAAATGGCTCTAGTTTCTTACTATTTGTAACAATAACACTAACTTTCTAAGTGTAGTGTTTCAACCTTTTAATTGAACTGGCAGATACCTGTGTGTCATCCATTTCTAAACAAAAATTAATCTGAATTCTCCCTTTAAATACAAATGACCCTATAATTTACAATCAGTATCTATTGTTTATTTGAAAAAGTTCAAAACCAATGTGAAGTTTAAATTCTAATGACTCTACCTGCTTTATTTCCTGCTTTTCCTACCTACTCATTTCCTGCTTTATATCAATGTCTTAAACAGAGCAAATCAAACTTCAAGATCTTGAAACAAAAATAAACACCACAAAGCTTCAGTAAGTGTGTCTTTACTGTAAAACATACTTCGTATATCCTTGTCTATTTTTTTTCAGGTTTCACTACTTCAAAAAAGTAATGTCTCCTTACAACAAAGACACAGAACAAAACTCTACCATAGTAATACTGACATTTTACGCAACTGGAGTAAATAAATGTCGAGGTCCAGAGTTTAGTATAATTGTGTTTCAACCTTTAGTAAAGTTTCACTTACATAAATTCTACTATAAATTATATAAATCATTCCAAGGAAAAAGAAATATACCAATTGCATTGTTACTGAATTTAAATAATGATTCATTTTGTCATTATTTCAGTAATTGCACTAAGATAACTTTACATATTAACAGATATAAACACACACACACACACACACACACACACACAAATGAATCCTCACTGTTTAAAAAGTAGTCATTCTAGAAACGCCTATAACTGTACAAATGCTTCTTCATTGTGTAAAACATTCCTGATGGTCTTACCATAACATTTAGAGTAATTTTATGACAAAGCTACAAAATGAGGCTACATGAAATCAGTTTCAGAATAAAAATTAAATAACTGTCTCATTCTTTAAAGGAACAGCTTCAAAATATTTAATTAAGCTTGACTGGCTTTCTTATTTACACAACATGGCTCTTCAGTTTTGAGTTTCTCCTAAAAATCTATCAACAAAGATTATCAACATCTTTCAGTTTTATAAGAGTCACTCCATTTCTGAGCATTTATTTACTATTATTAAAAAAATTAACCATAGCATTCCTACAATAGGTAACATGTACAGTTTATTTCAAAGTTTATAGAGCACACAAACATGTTTTTAAAATTATACTAATTTATGGGCATTTACATAATACTTGAGTGGTGAGGGGCAGCCTTGTCTCAAGATTCAGTATTTTATAAACACTGTTTATTAAATAAACAGTGGGGCTGAAAATAATTCTAAAAGAGAAGTTGTAAAACTATTCTGAAAAGTGGCAATGTTGTTGACACATTTATTTTGGCTTCCCAAAATGTCCACTTTAAAAGCAACAGTACTCATCCTGAATTTATAACATCTGCTTTTCAAAGTTAGAGTGGGTGAGTCAAATAGGGATGAATGGGAAAAAATTAGTTTATGGTCACAACTGATACAACTCATAAATGTTCTTAAAATTATAAGATGCTTTTGAATCTTATTGGTATGATCTTTATGGATAATACTTCACAGGCATGCTGGCTTTTTAAAACTCCCACTCACTCTTCCACCAGAAAATATAACTTGAGCTTACTTACAATCTCTAATCTCCAATATAGTGTTTAGAAAATACCAAATTCTACCTAAAATTAATGAGAAATTCCAAGGCAGTTAATGCAGGAATATTTTTCCCTTCTAATATATCTGCTTTAAGTTCTGCCATATGAACTGCTGTGTAAAAACTTTCCCAAATTTGTGAGTTTGCAAGCAATATTCCTGAATGTGTTTTGCATAAATATAAAGGGCCATTTTGACTCAATAAAACATTTAATGAATACGCCCTATATAGAACAAGGTTTACTTTTAAATACTACAGTAAGGAGACCACACCTCTTTGTTACAATATTGCTTTTTTTTAAAAAAAAAAAAAAATTAAAATAGCACAGTCTTTTGGCCACTAGAGGGGGTCAGTAGCATTTTTCAAATGACAGTATACTCACTACCTGGAAAGCTGATACTACTGTTGGTCAAAGAACAAGAGTAATCTTAGTTTAGGCTAATTACTTTACATGTACCTGTATCCTCTGTATCTTAACTTTTTGAGAAAAATGAAAAATATAAAAAATCACGTAGCTCAGTGGATTGAGTGCGGGCTGCGAACCAGGCATCGCAGGTTCGATTCCCAGTCAGGGCACATGCCTAGGTTGCAGGCCATGTCCCTCAGCAACCACACACTGATGTTTCTCTCTCTATCTCTCCCTCTCCCTTCCCTCTCTAAAAATAAATAAATAAATAAAATCTTTAAAAAAAAATCAATGTAGTTCACTAGTTATGAACTTAATAAAATAACAAAAATGACTAAAAACTGATTTGAAAAGAAAACTCCCTTATTAATCTACTATTCTGTACATTCTGTTAATAAACCCATCCACGCTCCAAAGCAGTGGTATAAAATATGGCAAAAAGATTGGCTTATATTTTTTAATGACAGCTAGCTTTTGAAAAGCTTATTATTTCTCCTAGTAATATTCTCCAGCAAGAAATACAGCAAAGAAAAAAAAAGAAAAGAGAAACAGAAATTAACTAACTCCCTCAGTGTCAAAAATTACATGGTTATTAATGGCATAGTTCACTCACTCCCAAACTATACTGTATTTTTTCCACTTTAATTATGAAAGAGAAAAATACAAGATTAAATGGTTAACATAAGAACAATGAAGAATTTCCCCAAAACTGAAATTCTGAAACCTGTAATAAAATCAAATAAGCTTGCTGTGTTGTGAGCATCCATACATCTATCTTCAATATTATTATTTTTAAAATATATTTTATTGATTATGCTATTACAGTTGTCCCAATGTTTCCTCCTTTGCCCACTTCCACCTGGTACCCCCATTCCCTCCAGCAATCCCACCCCCTTGTTCATGTCCAAGGGTCATGCATGTAAGTTCTTTGGCTATTCCATTTTCTAGTCCATCGCCTTAACCACTCGGCCACGACTACACTGGCTATTTCATTTTCTATACTGTTCTTTACATTCCCGTCTACTTTGTACCTACCAATCTGTATTTCTTAATCCCTGCAACTTTTCCCTCATTCTCTCCCTTCTTCCTCCTAATGGACAACCCACCCCCAAATGATCTCCATATCTATAATTTTGTTCCTGTTCTGCTTGTTTGCTTAGTGTTTTTTAGATTCAATAGTTCATAGTTGGGAATTTATTGGCATTTTACTGTTCACAGTTTGCATCTTCTTCTTTTTCTTAAATAGGTCCTTTTAACGTTTCATATTATAATGGCTTGATGATGGTGAACTCCTTTGCCTTGTCTGGGAAGCACTTTAAGAGCAGCCCTTCTAAATGATAGTTTTGCTGGATAGAGTGATCTAAGCTGCAGGTCCTTGCTTTTCATCACTTTGAAAACTTCTTGCCAGTCCCTTCTTGCATGCAAAGTTCCTTTTGAGAAATCAGTTGAGTGTCTTATGGGAACTCTTTTGTAAGTAACTATCTGCTTTCTCTTGTTGCTTTTAAGATTCTCTCTTTATCTTTAACCTTTGGCATTTCAATTACGGTATGTCTTGGTGTGGTCCTCTTTGCATTCACCTTGTTTGGGATTCTCTATGCTTCCTGGACTTGTATGTTTATTTCCTTCACCAAATTAGTTTTCTTTCATTATTTTTTCAAAAAGTTTTCAATTTCTTGCTCTTTCTTTTCACCTTTCAGCACCTCTACGATTCAAATACTGGTATGTTTGAAGTTGTCCCAAAGGCTCCTTAGCTTATCCTTGTTTTTCTTTTATTCTTTTATTTTTATTTTATTTCTTTTAAATATAATTTATTGGTTATGCTATTACAGTTGTCCCCTTTCCCTCCCCTTTATTCCTCTCCACCTTGTACCCCACCCCACATGCATTCCCTCCCCTGCAGTTCCTGTCCATGGGACATACATGTAAGTTCTCTGGATTCTATTTTTTCTATACTATTCTTAACCATCCCCCTGTCTATCTTGTAGCTACTATTTATGCTTCTTATTCTCTGTACCTTCCCCCCATTTTGCCCCATCCCCCTTCCCACTGATAACCCTCCATGTGATCTCCATTTCTGTGATTCTGTTCCTATTCTAGTTGTCTGCTTAGTCTGTCTCTGTTTTTTTTTACGTTCAGTTGTTGATAGCTGGGAGTTTGTTGTCATTTTACTGTTAATAGTTTTTGATCTTCTTTTTCTTAGATTAAGTCCCTTTAACATTTCGTATTATAATGGCTTGGTGATGAACTCCTTTACTGTCCTTCCTTTCTGAGCACTCCTTTACTGAGCACTTTAGCTGTCCTTCCATTCTAAACTATAGCTTTGCTGGATAGAGTAATCTTGGATGTAGGTCCTTGCCTTTCATGACTTCAAATACTTCTTTCCAGTCACTTCTTGCCAGTGAGGTGTAAGTTTCTTTTGAGAAATCAGTTGATAGTCTTATGGGAACTCCTTTGTAGTTAACTGTCTCCTTTTCTCTTGCTGCTTTAAAGATTCTCTCTTTATCTTGAATCTTGGGTAATATAATTATGATGTGCCTTGGTGTATGCTTCTTTGGGTCCAACCTTTTTGTGTCTCTCTGGGCTTTCTGGACTTCCTGGAAGTCTATTTCCTTTGCCAGATTAAGGAAGTTTTTCTTCATTATGTTTTCCAAATAAGTTTTCAATTTCTGGCTCTTCATCTTCTCCTTCTGGCACCCCTATGATTCGGATGTTGGAATGTTTGAAGTTGTCCCAGAGGTTCCTAAGACTCTCTTCATTTTTCTGAATTCTTGTTCATTCTGTTTTGGTCAAATGTTTATTTCTTCCTTCTGCTCCAAATCATTGATTTGTGCCCCGGTTTCTTTCTCTTCACTGTTCGTTCCCATTACATTTTCCTTTATTTCACTTTGTATAGCCTTCACTTTTTCTTCTACTTTGTGACCATACTCAATCATTTCAGCGAGCATCCTAATTACCAGTGTTTTGAACTCTGCATGTGATAGGATGGCTATCTCTTCGTAACTTAGTTGTATTTTTTTCTGGAGCTTTGATCTCCTTTCATTTGGGCCATGATTTTTTGTCTCGGCAGGCCTGTTATGTAGTAAGGGGTGGAGCCTTAGATATTCTCCGGGACAGGGCAAACCATGTTGCTGTGTTGTGATGCTGTATATGTGGGGAAGGGGTCTGAGAGGGAACAGTGCCGCTTGCTTTGCTCTCTGCCAGCTACCCGTCACTTCTTCCTCCACACACAAGCAAATTGGGCCCTTCTGGTGCTGATTCCTGGATGGGTGGTTTTGTGTACATTCTAGGACGCTGTGGATCTCTCCAACGAACTCTCCTATGAGGCTGGGAGTTTTTCCTGCCACCTTAACCCGCACAGCTTTTTTCAATCTGAGGTTTTAAGACTTTATTTCCCTGTACTGGAACCTGGGATTGCATGGTCTGTTTTGCTCCCAGGTTGTGCCTCCTAGTTTATCCACACATGAACGTGGGACTGCCCAGTCCACCAGCTGCTGCCTTGCCACAAGTCTTCTCAACCCTGGCTGCCCATCTCCACCCCTCCTACTGGTCTGGATGAAGATTTCTTCTTTAACTCTTTGGTTGTATGACTTCCATACAGTTCAATTTTCTGGCAGTTCGGAATGCTTTTTGTTTTTGAATTTGTTGTCCTTCTTTTGGTTATGGGAGGAGGCACAGTCTATTTACCTATGCCTCTATCTTGGCTGGAAGCGTATTCTGTTTTTCTTCTTGCTGCTCTGATTGACTATTTTTTTCTTCCTATGTTCCAAATTGTTGATCTGAATCTTGGTTTCATCCACTCCACTGTTGGTTTCCCATAAATTTGTCTTTATTTTACTTAGTGTAACCTTCACTTCTGCCTGGGTCTTTTTTATGCTGTTAAAGTACCCCATGAGTTCCTTGAGAATCCTAATAACCAGTGTTTTGAACTCTGCATCTGCCAGATTGCTTACCTCCATTTTTTTTAGTTCCTTTTCTGGAGTTTTGTTCTGTTCTTTCATTTGGGCCTTACTTCTTGGTCTCATTTTGGCAGCCTCCCTGTTTGTTTCTGTATTAGGTTAAACTGCTTTGACTCCATCTTAGTACCATACATAGCCTATTGAAGAAAAACACTTCCGCAGGTTGGCTGAGGCAGAGCCTTAAATAATCGACAGGTTGGGGCAACCTGTGTGAATCAGGCTGATTAAGATATATAAGATATATATTAAGATATAAGATATGGTGTTGTTGCTTTCCAGTCTGCGTTGGGTAGGGTCCAGACAAGGGACAATGCTGCTGTCTGACCTCTGGAGTTTTGTCTGGGAGGAAACTGTCCCCCAGCATACACCCCAATGCCAGATACTTCTATTATTTCCTCTGTGCCACTATGCCCTTCCAGCTGCCGCCCCAGTGCTGAAGGCCAGAGGGAGTGCGTCTATTGAGTGCTAAGTCCGTTTTGGGCCCTGTAAGAGGAAATTCCTGAGACTCCTGCAGTTTCTTCTGCTACCCAAACTGCATTGGTTTTTATAGCCAGAATTTATGGGGACTTATCTTCCTGGTACTGGAACCCCGGGGTGAGTAGGGATGGGTTCCCTTGTACCCAAGGTATCCCTCCCAATTTTTATCCACCACTTGTGGGTGTGGGACCATCCATTCCACATCTCCCAGAGCATCTCTCTGTCTCCACCCCTCCTACCCGTCTGGACAAATGTGACTTCTTTGATTCCTTGCTTGTTGGACTTCTATACAGCTCAATTTCCTGACGATTCTGGGTGATATTTCTTTTGTAGTACAGTAGTAATTTTTGCTGTGGTTGTACAAGTAGGCAAGTCATGTTTATCTATGCCTCTACTTTGACTGGAAGTCTTTCAATATTATTATTTTAAAGCATACCACATGAGAAGCAAGACAGGGCAATCAGCAGAACAAATTAATCAATAGGGTTATGATTTAAAATACTGTAAATTGCAATGGCAACAGTTTTATTCTTGTTTAGGTCAATATAACAAAATATTTGACTTAAGAATATTTGAAACTGTACTTGAACAATGATTAAAATAAAATTAGAGAGGAAAAATATTTGGTACAACAATTTCATGCTTGGAATTATTAAAAAATCTCATCTATTTAGCTTTTCAAATACTTATGGATCCCCCTAGAGAATCAGTAGCCTCTGAAATAGGAAGAACACAAGTATAAGAGTGAGAAAACAGGTTCTAATATCACTGTAACCACTACAGAGAATAAGACAAGTTGGTCATTATAACTTCCTGAGCTCAGCTTTCTTATTTTTAAAATGATATGGCTGGTTTAATACTACAGTTCTTCACACTAAACCTAAATACCCAAAGCTTAGGTTAAAAATGTTTATATCCAATGGAGTCCAAGTGTAAGGCAGTTCTTTGTTGAATGAGACGGAAAAATAATTCACTCAGAAAACTAACATTTATCATGTATAGATGAAGAGAGATTCAATCCACAAGGATTTCCAGGGATTGCAGCAGCTCATAAATCAAGTATATTCAAGTAAGAAAATGGTATTAAAAAGGATTTTATCATACTCTGTCTAAATAAAACCCAAAGGCAATACAATTAACTTCACTGAGTAGAATTACTTACTCTCAAGATACTTTTCTCAGATCATACTAAAAAAACAGAATATTTTCTCAAATTAGTTCTAGAGAGCTTTTTCTTTCCTATTCAGATGGTAGTCACTCTTGTACCATGTTTTAAAAAAGTAATATAACACCTCATTTCAAAATAATTTATAGAACTTGGTCATTCACTTTGTATTTTCTTCTACTACAGCATGAAATGAGCTTTCCTTTACAGACATATGTAAGTAGGCAAGATGTTACAGTGAGATGAGGCTGGAAGGGTTAAGCAGGGCCTTTATCGCACACCCTTGGTAAGTGTTAAAAGAATGTAGAGGAAAATAAGACACTGCCTATCACAATTGAAAGTACTAATACAATGCTCCAATAAAATATGGTACTGTAGAAGTAGAAGGTAACAGCAGCTCTTCCCACTCTGTCCTTGATTTCAGATCTTCCTTTCTTGTACTTACAATTATAAGTACATATGGGCTTTGGACTCCATAATATATATCCTTTTATCTACTGGGGAAAATTAGTCAACTACCCAGCCCCTCGTCTGTACCCAAAGCTGTTTAAGAACTCAACCTGTGATACAAAAGATGATTCTAGAAAAACTAAATTCAACACTCTGAAATTCAGTCTTACCTTTTCATCTTTCCTCTTTTGAGGGAGCCTAGAGGTTAAACTTTTTTCTTAGTGATGTTAAAAGGAAGATGAAAAGTAAATAGATAAATCAAACGAGGCTGTATAAAAAAAAGTGTGTTAAACAATTTTCCACCCTAGTTTTAGAAAACAAATATTAAAGCATAAGAAAGATCTTTTTTGTTTTACTTTGAGAGGAGGGCTGATGAAAGAGTTCAGTAACTTTAAATGGCTATTTTATATATTCATTCCAGAAAACCACATTGGGTAAACTGTAACAACAGAAACAGTAAAAGCAAATATTCAGGACACTCTGTGCCAGGTATGATGCCAAAGCTTTACGTGCAGTATTTTATTTCATTCTCTTAATAGTGTGTGTGAAATGAGTATTATCATTACACCCATTTTGCTGGTGACTTTATGCAATGTCTTCAGACTCACACAATCACGAAGGGAGGAGGATTTAATCCCAGATTCAAGTGCCCATGACATTAATCACTGCTATGCTCCTCAACATCCAAAGACTTTTGCTTCTGCATCTCTCCAGTTTGTCCCTCTCTGTATTTTCCCACTGCCATACTCCTGTTCTGGTCACTGAGTGTCTCATTTTGGACAAATTATCCAGTTTTCATACTGCTTTTAGTCTTGTTCTCTTGAAATCTTTTCTAGTGTAGCCAAGCAGTCCTTTAAAAACAGACATTTGATTCATTTCCTGTTTTAAATCCTATTTGGCTCCCTATTTTTCTTAAGATCAAATCCTTACATTGCTTGTAAGATCCTGTTAGAGGAAGAAATAAAATTATACTAACTACTATCAGCCTCCATATTCACTTCTTAATCCATTACTTAAAATGCGGTTGCAACAACATTGCTGTAATGGGGGTCTTTTATTCTAGTATGTATTTGCTGTAAGGAGATATTACCTATTTCGATACAGTGGAACGTGAAGAAATAGACAAGGATGTAAGAATCATGCTTATAGTGAAGAAATCTTTAATAATACTTGGCAATACTTTTAAGTGTTTAATAATGTCAGCTACTATTGTCTCTTCATCCCCCACAAAAGCAAGATAAACCTTTCCATCTCTGGGAACACTTACATAGGGGAACATAAAACACAGAAGCTAGCAGTAGATGCTACCAAATACCAACAATGATCTTTAACTTTCTTATTTTATTGTTTGCCCTAGAAAAAGGGTCAGTGCATATTTTCTTTTAGATCGAAGTTTCACGGGCACAGAATAAAATGATTATAATTCTGTTCTTTTTATGCAATTGCAAAGAGATGACAGTGACAAAACAGTTAATGTTACTTTTGCATCCCTTAAATGTCCCAGTAAGAGAAAAAACAGGTTAAGTATATTTAAATAGTATTTGCAGGATGGTTGAAATGTGGACAGGAGCCATTAAATATTCTTTGCAATGATCCTAAAAATAATATGTGCACATAAAACAATGGTCAGCAGATGAACATTCTTTATTACTCTGGGGCTTTGGTCCCAAATTAAACTTTCTACAGTAAATATGCATTCTTTCTTAAGGATATGGGAGAAATTGGGACTTATATCAAATATGAAAAGAAACCCATAACCTACTGCTAGTGGAGAAAAAGCTATAATACAGTACAGTACTATGTAAAATACATAATATATAGCACAGCATTTATGTAAAACTGTAAGGCTGTACACGCAAAGATATATCTGGAAGGAATCTTTACTAATAATGAATAGTGGTCACTTCTGTGTGGCCTAAATTTTCATTTTCATTTTTTTTTTAGTTCTATGTTAGCATTTTCTGTATTATTCTAATTATTTACAGCAATCATATATCACGTCTACAAAAATTAAAATAAAAATAAGGTCACAGAACACATTCTTCACCTATCTCACTTAATATGGGTTAAAAAACTAATAATGCTGGTAAAGCTGCAGTGACATGAAGATTTGCGTATCCTGTTGAAGAAATGTGCATCAGTACGATCTTTCTTGAAAGCAGTCTAGCAACATATATATCAAAAGTGCTTGTATCCTTAAACCTATCAATTCTACTTCTGAGAATCTAAAAATGTAACTACACTGCAGTAAAATGCTTTATGTAGGAAGGCAGTCAATATAAAATATTAAAGTAATAAAAGATCTAATAATAAGCAAACAAGCACCAAAATTACAGTACAATAAAATATTAACAGAGTTGTGTTATAAGTAGAAAATGATGTCAGATGGAGAAAAAACAGGATATAAACTTTATCTCCATAATGTTTTGAGGGTAAAATGTATAAAGAATAAGAAGGAAACATATACTAAAATGGAGAGTAATTGTTTTACTTATAAACTGAAGATTGTTTTTGTATTTTTTTCTTATGAGCAAATATTACTTAAAAAAAGAGTAGGGGAGCAATAACATCTAATTAATAAAACTATTTGCAGGAACTTGTTAAAAATGATTAGATCTAACTGTATGGGAAATATTTTTTAAAGGGGCTGATTAATAATTTATCTTTTAACTTTTAACATTCAACTATGCATCCATGAGGATAGCTGAAATTAACTAGAAAGGGGCAGTACTACAAAAAATTGAGGTTGTCAGTTCTCGGAAAAATGTTACCACTCACTGATCAATGTTCTCATTATATATTCAATTAGATCATTTTTTTTATATGCAGAATGAAATTAGCACTAACACTAAAAGGCTTCCAGGTCGATTAAATGATAACCACCACTAATTACTGCTCTATGTCTCTACAGATGAAAGGAATACCACTGAAAAGACCAAGGAACTAGGCGAATGATATGAGCATTCCTATCAATGACTATACCTTCTGTGGCAAGAACAAGGACATTCTATGTGACTGAAAAATGACAGAATTGTTTTTGGCTACAATAACATTAACATGCAGAAACTTCATTTACTTTGCTACCTATTATTCCTAACCCAATGCTGTGTTTCATCCCTCAATTCCAAACAAGCCCAGGGTATTTACCAGGCAATGAAGACAATAAGCAATATCTTTTTTAAGCTATTAGCTAAAAGATTTATTTGATGAAAGTAGTCTTGTATTATTTTTTTTTTAAAAACATTTTCTCTATAAGGGGACTTCTGGCCAAGATGGAGGCATAGGTAGACACACTGTGCCTCCTCGCACAACCAAAATTAAGGACAACAAAAATTTAGAAACAACAACAACAACAAAAAAAACAACCAGATCTGACAGAAAACTGAACTGTACAGAAGTCCAACAACCATTCATCCAGACCAGTAAGAGGAGTGGAGACGGGTTGTGGCAGGAAAAAGCGGTGGTTGGTGGTCCCAGGCACCCAAGCTGTGGCTGGCAGACCCAGTGAGGCACGCAAGACTGCTAGCTGACCCTGGGCACACATTCGAGAGCACATAAACCAGGCAAAAACAGGGAGCAAGACAGACCACGCAACTCAGGGCCCCAGCACCCGGAAATAAAGCCTAAGAGCAATGACTGAAAACACTTGTGTGGATTGAGGTGCCCAGAGAGAATCCCAGCCTCACATGCGAGTTCGCTGGAGAGACCCACATGGTCCTAGAATGTACAAAAGCCCACCCACCCAGGAATCAGCACAAGAGCCCAAATTGCTTGTGGGAAGGGGCAGAAGGGACTGAAATAGGAGAGCGGAGCAAGGACCACTGTTCCTTCTCTGACCCCGCCCCCACACATAGCTTCACAAACCAGCAACTTGGTTGTCCCGCCCTGGTGAACACCTAAGGTTCTGCCCCTCACTATGTAACAGACGGGACCAGATCCCCCCCCCCCCCAAAAAAAAGGCTCAAATGGAAACACAGATCAGAGCTCCAGAGCCAATTCATCTAAGCTACCAAGAGACAGCCAACTTATCAGATGCACAGTTCAAAGCACTGGTGATCAGGATGCTCGCAGAATTGGTTAATTTTGGTCACACATTAGATGAAAAAATGAAGGCTACACTAAGGAAAATGCACAGGGAACCAATAGTAATGGGAAGGAAACTGGAACTGAAATCAATGGAGTGGACCAGAAGGAAGAAACAACCAAACAGAAAAGAAAAAAGAAACGAGAATTCAAAAAAATGAGGGCTGGGGAGGCTTGGGGACTTCCAGGACATCTTTAAACATTCCAACATCTGAATTATAGGGGTACCAGAAAGAGAAGGGGAAGAGCAACAAGTGGAAAACTTATTTGGACAAATAATAAAAGAGAACTTCCCCAATCTGGCAAAGAAAATAGACTTCCAGGAAGTCCAGGAAGCTCAGAGAGTCCCAAAGAAGTTGGACCCAAGAAAGCACACACCAAGGCACATCATAATTACATTAGCCAAGGTAAAAATGAAGGAGAGAATCCTAGAAGCAGCAAGAGAAAAAGAAACAGTTACCTACAAAGGAGTTCCCAGGGACTGTCAGCTGATTTCTCAAAAGAGAGACTTTACAGGCAAGAAGGGGCTGGCAAGAAGTATTCCAAGTCATTAAAGGCAAGGACCTACATCCCAGATTGCTCTACCTAGAAAAGCTTTCATTTGGAATGGAAGGGCAGATCAAGTGCTTCTCAGATAAGGTCAAGTTCAAGGAGTTCATCATCACCAAGCCCTTACTGTATGAAATGTTAAAGGGATTTATCTAAGAAAAATATGATAAAAATATGAACAGTAAAAAGACAGCAAACTCAGTTATTAACAGCCACACTTAAAAACAAAAGCAAACAACTAGAACAGGAGCAGAACCACAGAAATGGAGATCACATGGAGGGTTTGCAACAGGGGAGTGGGAGGAGGAGAGAGGAGGAAAAGGTACAGAGAATAAGTAGCATAGACTGTAAGTAAAAAATAGGGGTAAGGCAATAGTAGTATGGGAAATGTAAAAGCTAAAGAACTTATGACACATGGACATGAACTAAAGGAGGGGAATGTGGGTGAGAGGGGGTGTGCAGGGAGGAGGGGAGTGAAGGGGGGAAATGGGACAACTGTAATAGTATAATCAATAAAATATATTAAAAAAACATTTTCTCCCACTAATATCCAACATACTCAGTAAATAAACTTAGAAAATAGTTTCCACTGCTACCACCCACCATTACTTTTCCACATTCAATGTAGAATCTCACCTGTCCCAGTAACGGTCAGAAATCTCCCCTCCCAATTAAATAAAAATTCAAATGCAATATTGAAACACTTGTAAAAAATGACTTTGTAGCATAACCTTATTTTCTTTAATATTTTTCTGCAGTAACAATACAGAACAATTACTCAACTCCAGTTAACTGCCTTTTTTACCTTTCTTATCTAAAGAAACATTTTGCAAGGAAATTATAGACTAATAAAGACTAGAGAAAAAAGCTGAAAATCTAGTAATATTCACTTGAACTGTAGTAGATAATATGTGCTAAACACAATTAAAAACTTGCAAATTTGATAAACACTATACTGAATTATACAATATGCTTTCAGAACATTATTTGTACAAATGCCAGTCCTACACTATGCTTTAAGCATAAGTAAATACACAGTTGATTATAAATGTACTAAGGTGGCCAATTCATAGTAACCTAGAGTGAAAAGGCAATCAAATTTCCTTAAGACATTTACTCTGGGAAATGCCAAGAGATTAGGGAGTTAGCAGTAGGAGTTGAAGCTGAAAAAAAGCCAATGATCAGAAAAGGTCACGACAAACCAAAAAAGAAGAAACGAAGAGTAGGATGGGAGGGTAAAAGTTATGAAAACACAGAACTATGAAAGAGAATAATAGAATGATTCTAACCTACTCAGGTGAGAGTAGCTGAGTTCTGTTAACAATAAGATCACTCTGAGCTGTATAGTTTGGGATATCTGTACAGGAGCATTCTAAATTTTCTTGGTTCCTGGCAATATTCCCATTTCTCAAGGTAACATGAGTGGTCCTGCACTACCTGTACCACGTAAAATCCTACAATTCTTTTTTTATCATCATGGTAAATGATAAACCCCATCCTCAGAAAAAAGAACTTGGATGAAAACTCTATAAATTACTGACATCTATTCTCTCTTTTCAAGATAATATATTTTTTATTAAGTATTTAGGTAACTGGAAATAGAAGTGCAGGTATTGGCTCAGGTGAATTCAGATTTCAAAACTGCAGATAACAAAAATGAACCAAGTTATTTTAAAAGCCCTTGACAGCTGAATTATTTTTATTCCAGAACACTAAGAATATTAAAGAGGCCTGGTATCTTGTTTTCTTCTTTGATTTTATCAACTATGAAAGTTCTGGTAGTGTAATACCATCTACATTTAGATGTTAAAAAAAAACTATTAGCCATGTATGGATTGCTATAAGCAATTTACCCATTAACTCCCACTGTTGGGAACTAAGCAAATTTCTGATCTTAATAAGAAACACATGCAGAGACACAGTGACACTTCTTTGCTGGTTAATCAACTTCAGCTGTGATTCGATGTACTTGGGTTTTTCTACAACTTATCTGACAGCCCTGATGACAACAGCAGCTACTAGATTTACACTTCCTTCAAAAAATCAAAACTCTTGAATGTAAAGAAGTAAAATTTGATTCCATCTTCTTCCCTCCGTCAATGTGGTATGATGCAAATAGGTAAATGAAGAATTGGTTCTAATCCATAGATCTCACAAAATTACTTACATAAAACATATACTAAAAATAGTACTTTATAAAGTTGCATTTGCATTCTTACGCCTTTGCTAATTAAACCAGATTCAAAATGCAAAGCTAACTTTGTATGAAAATCATTTATAAAGCAGACAAGTATACGAAGAAACTTTACTATCTGTTAAGAAAATTTTCTGAATTTATAGTTGCTTAAAAATTGGCAAACAGAGGTTGACCCAAGATGACAAAGTGGAAGCTACACTAACTTCCTCCCAAAGACAATCTAGAACTACAACTAAATTGTAGAGAAATCATCCTGAATAAACAACTGAACACCAGCTGGAGAAAAGCCTTTATAACCAAGGACAGACAGAAGAAACCACCTTACCGCAAGACTGGTAGGGAGTGCGGAGATGTGAGAGGGCTGGCTGCGCTCCCACAGGCGGCAGCTTAAGTTGTGGAGGGGTAGTTCCGCAGCAGGGGGAGGAGGTTCCCCTGTGAAGTGTGGGGTCTAAACCCCAAGCTGGGCTTCCCAGCCTATAGTAACAGAGCCGGAAAGGAACTCAGGTAACATCCAGCTGTGAAAAGCAGCAGAGCCCTGGCTGGTGTGGCCCACTGGATTGAACGCTAGCCTGTGAACCAAGAGGTTGCCAGTTGCCAGTTCTATTCCACTCAGGGCACATGCCTAGGTCCCCAGCTGGGGGTGTGTGAGAGGCAACCAAATGATGTTTCTCTCACACACAGATGTTTCTCTCCCTCTCTTTCTCTCTCTCTAGAAATAAAATCTAAAAAAAAAAATTTTTTTTTAAAGAAAGAAAAGCAGCAAGGTTTCTGTTGGCCAGGGAGAAACAGCTGGAGATGCAGAGTCTCTCTTAAAGGCCCAATGCACAAAATTTCATTTGCTGCTACTTACCCAGAGTTCCGGCAGAGGGAGGGCAGAGTGAACTAAAGATGCTTGAGGAGAGTATGATGCTGGTGGCTTGGGGGAGAGAACTGAAGGAACAGCTAGCAGGATCCCTATGCTGAGTCACTCTCTATACTGCAGGAGCTATCTTTCTCAGACACAGCACTCCTCTCTAAGTGGCACCAACCTAAGGGGAAGCAACAGCCCTGCCACAGGAATTACTATATTTTACTGTCTATAACATATACCCATGTTTTTATGCACAATATTTATGGGATTATTATACCCAGGCTATGTAATTATTATACCCATGTATAACGCACATCTTTATTTTTCCCTAATAAATTTGGGTAAAAAAAGTGCTCAGTATACACAGCAAAATACAGTACTCTGCCCCAGCCTGTGGTACTTAAGCCCAGCTGCCAACTGCAGCTTGATTAGATTAACAAACTGGTTGGTTTTGGAGTTGATTACTGTAGCAGCTAAGGCAGAAAATGCAAAGCAGCAATGACAATGAAGAGACAAAGAAACAGACCCTAGATGAAAAGAGAATTCTCCAGAAGAACTAGATGAAATGGAGGCAAGCAATTTATCAGATAGTGAGTTTAATGATTATAAGATACTCAACAGCATGAAAAAAAGATATAGAAACCATAAAAAAAGGACCAGTCAGAAATAAATAATGCACTGTCTAAATAAATAATACACTAGAAGGAATAAACAGTAGGTTAGATGAAATAGAATATCAAATCAATGTTTTGGAAGACAAGGTAGAAAAAAACCCAGACAGAGCAGCAAAAAGAAAAAAAGGAATTACAAAGTATGAGGAGAGCTTAAGAAACATTTTAGACACCATGAAGCATCACAATATCTGTATCATGGGAATACCAGGAAAAGAGAGTGAGTGAGGAATCAAGAACCTATTTGAAGAAATAATGACTGACTGAAAACTTCCCTAATCTGGAGAAGGAAAAAGTCACAAGCCCAGGAAGCTCAGACAGTCCTAAACAAGCTGGACCCAAAAAGGCCTACAGCAAGACACATCATAATTAAAATGACAAGGCTGTCTACAGCCATACCACCCTGATTGTGCCCGATCTTGTCTAAAATGACAAGGCTTAAAGGCAGGGAGAGAACCCTAAAATCTGCAAAAGAAAAGCAATGTAGTTACATACAAGGGAGCACCAATTAGACTATCATCTGATTTCTCAACAGAAACACTTCAGGCCAGAAGGGAGTGGCATGAAATATTCAAGGTTATGAAAAGCAACGTGCTACAACCAAAGCTACTTTACCCAGGAAGGCTACTGCTAGAAATCGAAGGAGAAATAAGGAGTTTTCCCAGACAAGAAAAAGCTAAAGGAGTTTGTTAATACTGAACCAGTACTGCAACAAATGTTGAAGGGCTTGCTTTAAAGAGTAGAAGAAGAAAAAAAGAGGAAAACAATAAGCCAATCAAATGGCACTACATACATATCAATAATCACCTTAAATATAAATGGCTTCAATGCTCCAACCAAAAAACACAGGGTAGCTGAATGGTTAAGGAAACAAGACCCATATGCATGCTGCCTCCAAGAGATTCATCTCAGATGGAAAGATACACACAGACAAAAAGTAAAGGGTTGGGAAAAGATAGTTCATGCAAAAGGAAAAGAAAACAAAGCTGGGGTAGCAGTACTTACAACCAACAATATAGCCTTTAAAACCAAGGCTATAGTAAAAGACAAAGAAGGACATTACAAAATGATAAAGGGAACAATCCAAAAAGAGAATTTAACCCTAGGAAACATATACACTCCCAACATAGGAGCACCTAAACATGTGAAGCAAATCTTGACTGACGTAAGGGAGAGATTGACAGAAATACAGTCATAGTCAGGGATTTTCACACTCCACTGACTTCAATGGATGCATCTTCCAGCCAGAAAAACAAAGAGACAGCGGTCTTAGACACACTAGAGCAAATGGACTTCACTGATATCTCCAGAGCATTTCACCCCAAAGCAGCAGAATATACATACTTTTCAAGTGAACAAGGAACATTTTCTAGGATAGATCACATGCTAGGGCACAGAACAAGTCTCCATAAACTTAAGACAAATCCTATCAAGCATCTTCTCTGAACACAATGCTATGAAACTAGCAATCAATCATAAGAACTCTGAAAAACATGCAAAGACATGGAAGCTAAACAACATGTCATTAAACAATGAATGGTCAACAATGAAATCAAGGAAGAAATCAAAAGATACCTTGAAATGAATGAAAATGAGGACACAACAATAAAAAATCTGTGGGACACTGGGAAAGCAAACCTAAGTGGGAAATTCATGGTGTAACAGGCCTATCTCAAAAAAACAAGAAAAAGCCCAAGTAAACAATCTAACTTCACTCCAAGGAACTTGAAAAAGAACAACAAACAAAGCCAAAATTAAGTACAAGGAAGGAAATAAAGATCAGAGCAGAAAAGTAAGTAAAATAAAGTCCAAAAAGAAACAATACAAAAGATCAATGAATCCAAGAGCTGGTTCTTTGAAAAGATAAACAAGACTGACAAGCTTTAAACCAGACTCATCAAGAGAAAAAGTGAAAGGATCCAAACAAATAAAGTCAGAAATGAAAAAGGAGAAACAACAACTAAAAATATTATGACCAGTTATGTGCCAAAAAGCTGGACAACCTGGACGAAATCAATAAATTCCTAGAAACCCACAAGCTTCCAAAACTAAATCAGGAAGAACTAGAGCATCTGAATAGACAAGGTTACACTTAGCAATAATCAAAAAACTCCCAGCAAACAAAAGCCCTGGACCAGATGGCTTCACAGGTGAATTTTACCAAACATTCCAGGAAGAACTAACACCTCTCCTTCTCAAACGATTTCATAAAACTCAAGAGGAGGGAGGGCTTCCAAATTCATTTCATGAGGCCATCATTATCCTAATTCCAAAGAAATTATAGGCCAATATCCCTGATGAACTTAGATGCTAAAATCCTCAACAAAATATCAGCAAACTCAATACAACAGTGCATCAAAAAGATCATACCATGATGATCAAGTGGAATTTATTGCAGGAATGCAAGGTTGATACATTTGCCAATCAATAAATGTGATTCACCATCTAAAAAAAATGAGGGATAAAAACCATATGTTGTATCAATGGATGCAGAAGAAGCTTTTGATAATATCCAGCACCCATTTATGATCAAAACTCTCAGCAAGGTGGGAATAGAGGGAACATACCTAAACATAATAAAGGCTACATATGACAAACCCACTGCCAACATCATACTCAACAGTAACAAACTACAAGCATTCCCCTTAGATTGGGAACAAGACAGGGATGCCTGCTTTTACCTCTCTTTTTCAACATAGTACTGGAAAGTCCTAGGCACAGCAATCAGACAAGAAGAAATAAAAGGCATCCAACTTGGAAAGGAAGAAGTAAAACTCTTTATATGCAGATGACATGATACTGTACATAGAAAACCTCAAAGATTCCACCAAGAAACTACCAGAACTGACTAATGAATTCAGCAAAGTAGCAGGATACAAAATTAACATCCAGAAATAGGCTGTATTCTTATATGACAGTAACAAAGTAACAGAAATGGATATTAAGACAATCCTGTTCACAATTGCATCGAAAATAATAAAACACCTAAGAATAACCTAACCAAGGATGTAAAAGACCTATATTTGGAAAATTATAAGATACTGAAGAAAGGTAATACCTTGGTTAAGTAATACCTAACCAAAGATGTAAAAGACCTACATACAGAAAATTAAAAGATGCCAAAGAAAGAAACAGAAGATACAAATAAGTGGAAACACATACTGTGTTCATGGAGAGGGAGAATTAACAACATTAAAATGTCCATACTACCAAGGTAATCTATAGATTCAATGCAATTCCTAGCAAGTTTCCAATGATGTATTTCACAGAACTAAACCAAAATATTTCAAAAATTTATATGAAACCACAAAAGGCCCCACATAGCAAGGGCGATCCTGAGAAAGAACAAAGCTGGAGGAACCATGATACCTAATATCAAATTATAAAAGGCCATAGTAATCAAAACAGCTTGGCACTGGCATAAACACAGACATACAGATCAATGGAACAGAAAAGAGAATCCAGAAATAAACCCACACCTTCATAGTCAATTAATATTTGATAGAGGACACAAGCACATACAATGAGTTAAATTTAGTTTATTCAATAAATGGTGCTGGGAAAGTTGGACAGCTACATGCAAAAAAAGAAAGAAAAAGTAACTAGACCACTGTCTTCGTAACACACAAGAATAAATTCAAAATGGATCAAAGACTTAAAGGTTAGACCCAAAACCATAAAAATCCTAGAAGAAAACACAGGCAGCAAAATCTCGGACATTGCTTGTAGCAATTTTTTTAATCAGAAATGTCTCCCCAGGCTAGGGAAACAAAAGAAACAAATGGGATTATATCAAACTAAAAAGTTATTGCACAGCAAAGGAAATCAATGAAATAAAAAGACAACCCACAGAATGGAAGGACGTATTTGCCAATACATTTGATAAGGGGTTAATATCCAAAATTCACAAAGTACTCACAAAACTTAACACCAAAACCACAAACAACCCAATTAAAAAATGGGCAAATGACTGAATAGACACTTCTCCTAAGAGGACATACAGATGGCCAATAGACATATGAAAAGATGCTCAACATTACTGATCATCAGAGAAAGGCAAATGAGAACCACATTTCGCACCTGTGAAATGATGATATCATCTCACACCTGTCAGAAGGCAATCATCAATAAATCAACAAACAACAAGTGCTGGTGAGGATGTGGAGAAAGGGGAACTCCTGTGCACTGTTGGTGGGAAAGCAGATTGGTGCTGCCACTGTGGAAAGCAGTATGGATACATCTCAAAAAATTGAAAATGTACCTGCTTTTTGACTCAGTGATCCCACTTCTGGGAATATATCTGAAGGAACCTGAAACACTAATTTAAAAGAACATAAGCACCCCTATGTTCACTGTAGCATTACTCATGATTGCCAAGGTATGTAAGGAGCCCAAGTCTCCATCAGTAGATGAGTGGAGAAAACATGGGATAATTACACAGTAGAATTCTACTCAGTTCTAAAAAAATAAAATTTTACCCTTTGCAACAGTATGGATGGACCTGGGGAACATTATGCTAAGTGAAATAAGCCTGTAGGAAAAAGATAAATACCATCTGACTTTACTCATACGTGGAATCTAGTGAACTAACAAGCAAAACAGAGACAGACTCATAGAAGTACAGTAGATGACAGCTAGTTGGGGAGGGTGGGGAGGTTAGTGGGTGGAGCACTGGAGCAAAAAGGAAAAGGACTCATGGACATAGACAACAGTGTAGTGACTGCTTGGCAGTAGAGGGTATAAGGGGACGAAATAGTAATGGAAAAATATAATAAATATGAAATTAAAAATGGCAAACATAATAGCTTTAATGATTTTGATATTTAAAATGTTAAGTAGTAACAAGTATATTTTGCCATTTAGTTGTTTTAAAATAGCTTTCTAATAAGGGTATGTCAAATTTAACACAAAAGAAATTAAGGTGTTAAATAAACAGAAATTGTTCCTAAAATTAGAGGAAAAGCACCAAGATCAAGCAGACTCTGAGGTAGCGTGGGGAAATTTTCATTATGGCAAACAGCAAAACAATTTTTAAAAGATCTTTAAAATGAGTATTGGGTACATTTAGATGGCTCAACCATAAGAAGCTTTTGGTAAGAAACTTTTTTTCCACAACCATTTCAAGTAAAATGTATTAAATTTGTTTCAAAAATTGTTTTCTATATTATTTCCTCAGACAGAAATCCTTAAGCTTCTCAGTTTGAGAATAAAGCTTTCTTCTGAAAGTAGTCAATGGAGCTTCACATATAAATTAGTGAGCCTTCAAAAAGGGTAAGTACAAAACCACAAATATTAAATTACAAAACAACTGCCCAAAGATTGCCACTACAGAAAATCAGTATGTGTAAAAATCACCATTTCAATTCTTTCTCCCTAATTGTGCATTTTCCTCTGACGCCTCAAGTCTTGGATAATTTCCAAAATGTGGGGAAAGTCTGTGTGGCCCAATGACCAGAAAAATACCAGGATCTAATAAGGCTACTCCCTTATGGACATAAAGGAATATCATGATTACCACAAACTGTCAGAACCAAATACTTATGTTTCATATAGTTTTTAGTTTTTAGATAATTTTCACAAGCACCATCTCATTTCATCTCAAGGCAACAGAAATGGCCAAAATATATATTAATGAAAATAAAACCACATTTTTAAAAATCATTTATTTAGTGCTGTCTTAAATCCTAGTAAAAATGCAGAATATGAATGAACCCCACACAATAAAGCCAGCAAGCTATTTCAAAAGAGAAGTACTGGTCTGGCATGCTTATGTCCCTTTCTGTATTTTAAATTGAAATAGATGCTTCAAATTTAAGAATGACCTCAAAAATATCTTCCACAGGGGCCACTGTCTAATGTCACACTGATTTATGCAATTTTTAATATACTGAAAAATTTTGTATCATAGAATTATCTTTTTAGAACTTTTCTTGTAGTGAGCAAGTCATCCTGGAATAAATACCAAGGAGGACAAATCACCAGAGCTAACCAGAAAATATAGACCTTTATATTGTATTTTTGTCAGTAGACATTCTAACACTAACTCTAAAGATTAAAAGAAAAAACTTCAAAAATCACATATTTCTCCCATAAAAATCTGTTTTACAATACTCTAAATTATTCCAACTGGAACTCTTATGTGCCCAAAGCTTTGCTGATTACTACCAAAGAAGTTGTATATCTGAGCCTTTATGAGCTTATGGTGTAAAAAAAAAAACAAAACTAGAGATATGAAGAACATATAATAATGAGAATATTGTGATTCAAAAAGCCCAAGATTTAAGTCAACAAAATATACATCAAATAAATACATACTTAATGGATGGCAGAAGTGCTTGCTGGCCAAAAGCTCTGGTTCTCAGGTCAGACAGACCTAGGTCTGAATGCTGGCACCTACATTAATTAGCCATTTGACCTTGGACAAGTTACTTAACCTCTCTACGTCTCCATTTCCAATTCTGTAAAGATATGATAATACTGTTAAACTCACAGGGCTGTGAGAGTAAAGTGAGATAATGTACATAAAGTGTTCATTACCACATCTGGCATACATTAATTATCAAAAATGGTGGCTATCATCATCATCACCACATTATTATTGTTCAAGAGGTCCTGTAAGATAGAACAGCTGGTGTGGGGTGGTGTGGTCTGGTATGTGTGTGTGAGAGAGGGAGGGAGGGGGACAGAGAGAAATGGAGATGGAGGAAGAGTGGGAGGGAGGGAGGGAGAGATAGGAGGGGTGGGGAGAGAGATGTACTAATATACAGAGGTTATTATAATGAGTATAAGAACCTCCTGGAAAAGAAAAGAACAAAAACCTCAAATTTCTTCCAAATATTGAAAATTACTTAAACCAGTCAGGGAAGCCCTAACAAAGGCCCAATAGCAACAACAACAAAAAGACAATGAAGGCTCATCTGATATCAGAAGAGAAAGACAAGTCCACTATTCCAAGTGTCCTGTCTAACCATCAGAAGAACAGGTGGTAGAATGTGGAAGTATTAATTGAATGAGTTGGCATGATGGAAACCCAGGTCAACTTTAAAGTACAACACTCCTGGTTTATCATGACTGCATTATTTTGCTTATTTGTTTTTGCTGGTAGGGGAGCGGTGTTGAGACACATCCCGCATATTGACTGTCATTTTTCCTTCAACTTATCAGTGTCATACAGCTACTAAGTAAGAGTTCCAGGATTCAATCCCTGATTTGTCAGACCCCAGAATCCAGTATTTAAACACTAATTAATACAATAAAATGCTCTTCTTGACATTCCATGGGCAGGAAGATGAATTCATATTTGTCTTGCATATATATGTAGTAAAACTCAGATGATATGCTCTAACCTACAAGAAGTGAGCTTATGGAAATTATTTTCAAACATTCAGTCTACTAACAGTAAATGATAGAAAGCGGAATCAATATAAAACTGAATCCTAACAATCCATGAACTAAAAGGTAGTACAGTCTCAGGCAAGTTACTTAATTTTAATCTAAACCTCAGCTCTCTGTTCTGTAAAACAATACTTCTCTCACCTCTCAGGATAGTAGGGAGAAAATAAAGCACATGAAGTACAAACAAAATAATTAGTACTTGGTGATCCTCAATAAATAGTAGAACTCCAATCACTGTCATTATCTGGTTATCATTATCACCATCAACATTACCACAATGCCATAATATTTGATATAAATTTTGAAGAGCAATATACCAATGCATGCTTAAATAGTAAAATTAAAAAATTAATTTCCACATTCAACATTCTTTAGTGATACTGAAGAATGAATTAGAAAACATCTCCTCACTACCTCTTTATTTCTGGTCTATGGAAAAAAAAGAAAAGTTTGGCTAATTATGTTTGGTGATAGCATTTGAATTTTCTCCCTCTTAGATATTAGTTTAACAACTCAATTTATTTTTAGAATTCACATGCAGTTTAAATTTTCACTGATATGTTACTTAGTTGGCACATGTCATATATTTTACATTAAAATTGAGTAATTAAGTATTAATAAGAATAACCGTTAACAATGACTCTTCCTTCCATGCCTATGAATAAACTATCTGGAAATCAGAAAGGAAAAGTTTACAATGTGTCTGGAACCCTGTTGTTGAACCTTTTTCCTAAGAACTTAAATTCACCAAAAATCTGTTATCTCAGCTTAAGTCACAGTGCTCTGAAAGAGAACCAAAGATTCTATCTACTGTTCAAAGACACAAAGAAATCAGTAATATGGAAGAAATATATGATTCATGTATACTTCTTCACTTGAAAAAGAAATACAAAATGAGAGTATGCAGAAAATTCTGGTTCAGCTTTACTAAGAAAAACAAGCAAAACAAAATATGCTTAATTAAACAGAAAAAAATAGCCCTAAATCAACTGATTAAGCCTTTAAAAGTCATCTCAGTTAAAAATATAGGAATTAATTCTACTTACTAACATCTTTAATCATTATTACGAGGGCTAGCCCTGATTAAACTCACACACGAGGCCACTCACTCTCTGTATGTGCACGCAGCAACTCTCACTGAACACAGAGCTTTTCATCCAGAAACCATGTGGTAAAGTTTAGTGAATTTAGTCGTGACTCAAAGCTCATTCTTTTTTCCACTATACCATAAATGGGAAGGCACATCAGCCACTCTGGTAAGTAATTTTAAATATATAATCCCATGTGTTCCTTACATGCACTAAGACAGAAATTATCACAACAAATTATGGTAGGCTGCAGTGTCTAATTCCTGGTAGGCCCGGCTCCAAAGCAGTAAGATTCTGGAATTCTAGCTTAAATAATTCTCTCTGAAAATAACAGAAAACTGTTTCCCATTTTTCCATGGTTAGATGCTTTTCTAAAGCTAGTAATACCAAGATAATTTAGAGTCACAAAAGTTTTAAAACCAATATACTACTAAAGCTAAAACAAAGAGAAAAAGATAGGCATCACAGTCAGTTGTCTTTACGCTGGGAAAATTCAGTCAATAATGAGACAATAAAAACTAACCCATGATCAAGGCGGGTAGTACTGGACAGAGAAGGGCAAAAGTAAAAAATTGGGACAACTGTAACAGCATAATCAATAAAATATACTTAAAAAATAAATTAATTTTAAAAAAACCTAACACATGATCAATATCAAAAAAGAACGTGCCTGTTACCCCAGGCCAGACTGGTTTTTCTTGTTTTGTGTGTGTACATGTTTGTGCCTATCAACCAAAACAGGTGTTTCACCTACAACTCTGAAACCCGAATGAACAAGTACAGACAAGTATGTGAACAAGTGCAAAGTTCTCTTGAAATCATACTCAAGAATGCCACAGTAAATTTGTAACTTTCCCTATTCCTTGTTTTACCATGACATAATGAGTTACCTAATCATGCAGATTTATTAATATCATATATTTCTTTAGTCTACTTACCACTTACAGAACTCAAAGAGTAGCTTTAAATTACAAGAATGTGGCTTATAAATTTATATAAGACTTTCTAAATAAAGGCTTATTATTAAATAGCTTCATACTTACGAAAAAATGATTTGCAAATATTTACACTAAGACTTTACCCAAATGGTTATAGATGACTACAAAATTAACACTAAAGCTTTTAAATATTAGGATTAAATGATTTTTATTATGAAGCAAATCCTAAATATGAAAATCAAGTTTTGTTTTACTAAAAAGGGCATATTTTGTTTTAGTCAACAATTAAAAATATTCATCACAGCTAATTCCCTTAGTGCAGCTCAAGTGTCACAAATAAAATTATTTCAAAAACTTACTTCTGTACTGCTTTAATCTTTACCACCCAAACAATGTACAAACTTTTCAGTAACACATGGTATATCAGAGGATGGAAAGTAAACACTGGAGACCCTTACCTTGTGCTGTTCGATGGCATCTACCCACTGCTGTCTGTGATCTGGATCCTGAGCACGAAGATACCAAACGCTGTCATTTACACTAATATCAAATCGACACTCATCAAAATCATGAGGCTATGGGGGAAAAAAAGTAGAAAATGAAAAGCAAAACTAATTATATTCTTAGAAGTATCATACTCTATAGTAAAAACATGAACATACCTGTTCTGGCTGGTGGGACACTCATATTTTTTCTACTCAAATAACTTTTGTGAAGACGTCTCAGATAATAAAGAGCACAGGAAGGGCATAGTTACCAAACACTAAATTTTATTTACCATTCCTACAAATGAGCTGACATAAACTACAAACGTATTTCAAAAAAAGAGAATATTTTTCATCAAATGCTTTTAGTCAGCTTAACTGGTAGAAACACTATTCAAAGCACAAATTTAAAAAAAGGTCCAAAATAAGTTTTAGAAAAGACGTTTACTACTTTTTCCCTGCCTCCAATAAGGTAAATTCTCAAAACAAAGACTTTGATTTTATTAAATTTTATAAACAAGATATTGTTACATTTTATCACAAAATGATGTTAACATTTCCTCTCAAGTATCTCAAATTAACTTCTAGGCTTTTATGTCTTTGAAAGTAACAGTCAGAAGAGTTTTCAATAAAAAGCAGAGATGAAATGAACATTATATCAGACCTATGTAGGACAGTTTGAGGAAACTGCCTGTATCAAAATGTAAAAATTTAGTGAAAGCGTCAATTATTTGGTTCAGTGTTTTACATTCTTCGTAAGAATATATAAAACTAAAATTTTATATCCTTGTTTTTGTGCCCAATAAATGAATTAAAATACGACAGCATCACATCACGTACCATGTCTTCATCCATCAGAGGACAGCAAGTCCTCAATGTAACGAGACTTATTTGCTGAAGAGAAGCTACACACTGTACTTCCAGAGTTTATTGTTTATTCTCTCCCCATTTAACAGCATCATCTTTTATCTCTTTATCAGTTTATTTAGCAAAAATAATATAACTCCACAATGTTCTTTAGCCTATAAAACAATTTCTTTTAAAATTAATGTAACAGCCCTAATGGGCGTGGCTCAGTTGGCTGGGTGTTGTCCTGCCAGGCAAAAGGTTGCTGGTTTGATTTCCAGTTGGGACACATGACTGGATTGCAGGTTTGGCTCCAGGTCAAGGCGACTAAGAGAGGCAACTGATTGATGTTTCTCTCCCTCTCTTTCTCCCTCCCTTTCCTCTCTCTAAAAATAAATAAATAAGATCTTTAAGACAACAAATCGTGATCTGACTGGCTAAAGTATACAAAAACATTTTCGGAATCACTATGTGCTGGGCATCATGATTAGGACTATGGTAGGAGGTAGCGTATGTTAGAATGATGCAAAAGGAAAAAAGACAATGCATACCCTGTTAAATAATTATGAAAACAGAAATGCATATAATACAAATACAATAACTACTATAAATTTAACTGAGTGCCAAATATTCAGAAATCTTACAAATGGAGTCCAGTTATTGAGAAACACTTCTTGGAGAAAGTAAAGCATATACACTCTCTGAAGAACCAAGTAAATAATTTAACTGATCAGTCTACTGTTCTAAGTAGCCCCAAAATCTGCTTTCTTGCACTATACTGTCTGCAACTTTTATAAATTTAATGTAAATGAAATCAGTATGTATTCCTTTCTGCTTCACTGCTTTTACTCAGTATAACACTGAGGTTCATCCATTCTGCTGTGTCTCACCATTAATTCATTAATATATAGTAGGTGCAAATGGGATGAAAACAGGGCAGGCTTAAAGTCTATATATGACACAGCAGTAGTTCTTTAGAAAAAACATGGTACACTTAGTTAAGGTTTCTACTCAGTTTTACTTCCTTAAAACTGCATCCCACTCAACCTGAACTGTGGTACTATCAAATCTCTCCTAACATAGTCTTTAAAATTCTTCAGGTTTTTTCTAAAAATTTCTGAGTTTTCTGATTGCTTTATTGTTTACTGCCATGTCCTGATCATAATGGTACATATCTCACATAAATTCATTTTGATAGCAGTTGACAGTCTAATAAGATAACAGTCTAATAATATAACAGTTTAAACAAAAAAAAACAAAAGCTGAAGAGAATACTTACTCCATGGAATAGTATACAGAAATTTTAATACAGTGTATGAAAGACTGACAGTAAGTACTTTAAAATTGTATGATTAGAGCTCACTGTCTTAATCTGCTTATCTATAAAGTTTTCTATAAATCATATGTAATACTTCTGTTAAAAGACAACGTTTATTTTGAAAATATGTAGAATTTGTAGTTAAAAATGGTAGACTAAATATATTCACCTCCATTCATTCATCAAATCCCAATTTAAATAATAAGAAAAGGTATTAGACTAGGATAAAGAAATAAATGGAAGAGGACAGCAAAAAAAGATTTTCATCAAATTTTAGAAGATGGAAAGGAGATAAGCAAATGGATATGTCACAGGCTACTAGGGAAACCTAAGTGTACTGTGGGGAGAAGAAAGGCTAAGTAGCAAGTTTATTTGTGTCAAAGAGCCACAGAAAGAATAAAAGAATGAGAATCAATAATCTGAAGTTCCAGGTTCCTCTGAAGCTACAAACAGAAGGACTGATTAAAAGTAAGAAACATTTAGTCTGCCTAGATACCATCTCTAAAAACAGTCAAATTATCCCTCTAGCAGAAGACTAGAGGTTTTCTATTTAGGTGTTTTGGACTTAAGGAACCCCTAAACTAAGGGCTATCAAGAAAAGCTGAAGAAAAGGGTACAATATTTAAAGCAGGAAGATTAAGGCAAAGTCTATAATGACTACTAAGACTCCCACCCCATTCTAATACCATATCCCTACCCAAAGCAACCAAGGCTCCTCCGGAACTGAGGCAGGTAATGTGTATGATGAACCTGGAAAATCTCGAGACTAAAGGTAATGAAGTGCTATGGCGGGGGGTGGGGGTGGGGGTGCCCGAGGTCCACAGAGGCATGTCAAAAGGAACAGGGAATGAGCTTGAAGAGATTTCCATTAGCCTAATTTTATCATCAAAATATAAAAGTACAGAAATGGATTATAATCCACTGAATAAATCAAGAATAATGAGTCCATTCTGATAAACTGGACAAAAGGGGCTTTTGTGTTGTATTTTTTTTACAGTAGAATGCTGATAAATGTAGAAGGAGTTTGTAGAGTAGAAAAATGACCATTTTATCAACCATCATAGAAAAGATTGGGTGGGCAGGCAACATAAATAGTTGCAAAATCAAAAAGCCCTCTTCCCTGGCCTCTGGACTTCTACTCAGTTGCTTCCTCTATTGACGCGGCCACCGACTGGCAGTGACCATGGAACGCTGCAGGTGGCTCATCGACACACGAGAAAAACATACACAGAGACAACCGAGTCCTGTGGGGAAGTAGGAACGGGACGGCCACTCCCTCTAGTGGGGAGTGCCCCATTCTTCTGTCCCAGCAGGCTTTTATTGGGTTCATTTGCATAAGAATTCAGGTAAAGCTCATTACTCATTGCCAGGAAGAAAGTATCAAACAACAGACAAGGAAGTCTGAGGGCCTATTTTGGGTCAGGGTCAAAGAGCTGTAAAAGGCTTTAAGGAACAAACTTACTTCCTCCTTGGACCCTTCTAATTCAATTGAGAGCATTCTAAACAAAGCAGGTTTCACAGGATTCTACATATTCTTCCTTAGGCCTGATTACCCGGGGAACCCACCCTTTCCAGCACAGGGCTGCACCACCCTCTGTCATTGTTTTCAGGCTTAGGTGGAGTAAGGCAGCCAAGAGATAAGGAGATTTTCTTGCAGATGGATGAGGACTCAGGCTTTGTCAAAGCTGATGGGCAAGGGTCCATCACCCCCTTTTGCTGTACCCCTCAAAGTCCTTCCTTGGGGTCCTCCCAAGTAATCGTGCCTGTCTTAGGTTGTTCCACTCTTGGGGAATCTTACCCGTCATTGGCTAACTGACCAAGCATTGGGGGCCAGGCAGGGTGAAGTAAAAGGAGCAGAAGCGGTGCTCCTGCCAGGGAGATAAGCTTTTCTCCTTGCTGGCTTACGGTTCTAAGGTCGTTCCCTCAGCCTTAGCCTTGGTGGGGGTTTCAGCTTCTGATACCAGGCAGGGCAGTTCCCAACACTCTATTATTTTCTTTCGTTCTTTTTTGGATTACAATTTTTTTAAAAATATTTTTTTCCATTACCATTTAGTCCCCTTATACCACCCTCCCCCTAGCAATCACCACACTGTTGTCCATGTCCAGTAGTCCTTTTTCCTTTTTGCTCAATCCCTCTATCCCTTACCACCCTCATTACTGTCATTTGTTCTCCTTCTATGAGTCTGTCTCTGTTCTGCTTGTTGTTTGTTCGTTAAATTTCACATGAGTGAAATCGGCCTCCTCTATTATTTTCTCTTGAAAGCCTAAGATGCATCTCAATATATCTAAAACTGATCACCTGATTTGCCTTGTTCCCCCAACTTTTCCTCTTGCAGGATTCCAGAATTTTGTAAAAGGTAACTACCAATTGCTTAGACTTAAAATCATCTGACTCCTCATTTTTCATACCCCATAACTTAGGAAACCATTGTGCTAATGGAAATCCTACTACCTTGAAACAGGAGGAGACAATTACTATTTCTTTTATAATAAGAATGAAAGGGACAAAACAAGACAAAAACATATATGAAAAGGTTAAATATACAGTATAAGATAATATTTAGCTTCGCTATAAGGAGATTATTGTGACAACAAAGGAAGTAACAAATAAAACACCTAGACAATGCTTACCATAGTTACTCAGTCCATTAAAAGAAAAACAAACCACAAAACTTATAGTTAAAAAGATGAGGAGTGATTCACTGAAAAGATGTGGGCTAGTTGGGCCCAGAGGAAAGACAGGCTTTTGATAGTGGAGGAAGGGAAAGACAGTCTATTCTCAAGAATGTAAAATTCAATGAGCAATGTTAGCAAAGAATATCAAGGTGCCAGTTAAGACAAGCAGCTAGGTTGGTATAGGGATGGTCATCTGTTCTCCCCATAACTACTCAATTTCTGAGACAATCACTATACTTAAAAGTTTCCCAAAGTCTAAACCTTTTACATCCACTGTCAATTCAGACTGCTAGCACCAATAGCACATCTAATAGCAATTTCTCTGCCTTTATGTATGCCGACTCCATTCATTTAAATGTCAGATCGACTATCAAGGTCTTGAGAGCAAGCAGTTAAGAAAATGAGACGGAACAAACCACTAGTAATATTCACTCTTTACTTGAGCATAGCTATTTTTCTTGCTTTAGAAGAATGGTTTTTCACTTTAGATGAATGTTAAATGTCATTCACTTTTAAATGGTTCTTGCATTGACATCACTTGAGGGTTTGTTAAGACAGGATACTGGACCTCATTAACCAGAGCTCATGCTTCATTATGTCTGGGGCTGTGCCTGAGAATTTGCATTTCTAACAAGTTCACAGCTGATAGTGATGCTACTTGGTCTAGAGATCACAATGTGAGGACAATATCCTCTGCCAAACCCTCCTCTTATTTAATACACCCTTGTTTTGAAAGGGCACATTCTTCAGAAGTAAAGTTTGTAGAATGTTTCTGTATGTTTTTTACTTTTTATTATGGGAATTTTCAAATATATGCAAAAATAAAAAAAATAGGAAAATGCGACATACTACTATTCAGCTTTGATAGCTATTAACTCAGTCACTCTTGTTTCATCCATAAACCCCCCCAATACACACCCTCCCAAGTGGATTACCTTTTAAAATTTTTATTTATTGATTTTAGGGAGAGAGAGGGAAAGAGAGAAATATCGATTTGCTATTCTGCTTATTTTATTCACTGGGTGCTTCTTGAATGTGCCTTGATCAGGGATCAAACCCACAACCTTGGCCTATTAGGACAACACTTTAACCAACTGAGCTACCTGGCCAGTGCCCCAAGTAGATTATTTTGAAGCAGATTCAAAACATACCATTTCATCTGTAGGTATGAGTATGTATCTGTAAAATAAGATATTTTGAAAACCACAAAGAATAATTTTTTTAAGACCTTAGTATTTTAAAATGCTTTTATGTGCCTTAAAACTTGCTTGGTGGGCTGACTAGATATAGAATTCAGTGTTGAAAATAATTCTTCTGAAAAATGAAGGCCTGGCCCATTCATTGTGTTTTAGCTTCCAGTGTTGTTCTTTAGAAGTCCACAGTCGTTTTGAATCCTCATCCTTTGTTGTGATTGTTTTTCTCCTCTGGAAGCATTCAGAATCATCTATCTTTCCAGCTGTATAACTCATCACAATGATGTGTCTTGAATATGGGTATTTTTTCATCTATCATGCTGGACCTTTCTTGGCCCTTTCAATGTGAAAACTCATGTCCTTTATTTCTATGAATTTTTCTTGCATTCTTCCACGGAAAATTCCTTTCTCCTCTGATCTGCCCTCTTGATGCTCCTGCTGTTCAAATATTAAAGCTCTTGGCATAGGATGGGATAAAGTGAGGTCTCAGTATCCAGTTCACATACTTCCCTTAATCCCCCTCCTTCAATATGATTCCTTGCTTTCAAGTGTTTCTAGTGCCTATTGCCCAGCTCGCTAGCCCAGAAACCACTGTTTTATCTTCTCTACAGAATAAATCTCCCATCTTTGCCAGATTAGGGGTAGGTCAATCACCCAACTGCCAGAGTTGGGGGAAGGAAAATCTGGGGATCCAACCGCTTCTTAAACTGATATTTAATGCAACCTCTTATTTTAAACAACTTCCACCCCAAAATTCTTATGTCAAGAGGTACCTTGTACCACTGAAGTATTATGTGATTATTATGTAAATGTACTTCTAAGATTCTGAAACTGATTGCTTAGAATTTGACCTTCTCAGGTCTACTAACTAACTTAGTACTTGACCATACTTTTTCCAGCTTCTAAAATGATATCTTCTATTGTCTCTTCACCTGTTCTCCCTTTTTTGGGTTAAAATTTTTTTAAAGTTCTTTACTACCCTTTTCATGGACAAGAAGAACCAATGAGACTTCATAGCACCAATGAGACTTCATAGCTCTCACTCCAATGAAGAAGATCAACAGCAATACCAAATTCTCTGAATTCACTACACCATGAGTTGTTAGGAAGTAGTTTAAAGCCTAAGTCTTTGTTGCTTTAATTAAACAAGAGTGTGCAACAGTAAACCCAAACTAAAAATTAAAATGAAATAAAAACCCCTGAGAAATGTTGCCTCTTGCACAGAAAACCAGTAATATTGGTATCTTTACAAAACTATACTAGAAAATAAAGAGCCTTCAAAGGCTCTTAAGAATTCAGAGCATGATGTCAGCAAAATATACATTCAAGTATGTTTTTCTGATTGTGACAAAAACCAACCTGTTAGGTTGGCAGAAAATACCTGCCAAACTTGTCTAATTATAAAAATACAAATATGATAAAAATCATGGTATTCAGAATACATATATAAGAACTTTGATAATTCAACATATATATTTTTAAAAACAGAAACAAAAGATCTGAACAGACATATTACCACAGAGATACAAAGACCAAGCAGATGGAAAGATGAGCAACATCACTAGGAAAATGCAAGTAGAAACCACAATGAAGTATTACTATATACCTGTTAGAATAGTTAAGATTTAAAAAAAGGCAAGAGCAACTAGAATTCTCATTGTTGATAGGAATATAAAATGGCACTGACACTTTGGAAACCAGTTTTGGCAGCTTTTCATAAAGTTAAACATACATTTATCGTATAACCCAGGAATCCCATTCTAGGTATCTACTCAAGAAAAATAAAAACATATCTTTACACGAAGACTTACATATGAATGTATAGAGCAGTCTTATGGTAGTCCAAAACGGGATAGAAATATGTATGCATTAAGTGGTGAACGGATAAACAAACTGTGGCACTTACATTCCATGGAATAGTCAGTAATAAAAAGGAACGAGTTGAGGATATGGCAACAACAGGGATGATTCTCAGAAACATGACACTAGATGAAAAGCCAGACACCAAAAGTTGTATACTGTCTGATTTCATTTATGTAACATTCTGGAAAAGGCAAAACTACAAGAATAGTTGTTGCCAGAAGTAACTAACTACAACTGGGTGGGAGAAAATTTTCTGGAGTAATGGAAGTTGTCTACATCATAACTGTTGTAATGATTACATGACCGTATACATTTGTAAACACTGTAACTGTACACTTACAAAGGGTGACTTTACTGGATACAAATTATATCTCAATACATCTGAGTTTTAAAAAACCCACAACATACCTCTTTAAAATTGAAATAAGGAAAAAACTGTCTTTCAGGAACATTCAGAGAGCGTGTAAAAAGTTGTGTGTATGCGCAGTGAAAGAGACCACCTGATAGAAGGAACATGCCTGTAGGGATGCATGAGCACGTGTACCTGGCTCTAACAAATCACCCACATTTTATCCCCTTTGATAAAAGGTTTTGCTGGCTTCTCCTATACTTTCTTTTCTTAAAACAGGCTTTATTTCCAATACAAATTATTTTACAAAATAAAATTAAAGAAATTTGAGTGTCTACCATGTGGCAAGAACTGTTCAAGTGCTTTTATGTTACTTCATTTAATACACATAATCACTCCATTCTTAGATCTTATCCCCCCACTTTTAACCAGTTAAGAAAGGTGAAGCTCAGAGGATTTAAGTTTTATCTGCCCAAAGGTACCTCTAGCCATAAGAAGCAGAGCCAAGATCTAAAGCCTAAAGTTTGACTTCAGAGCTCCTGAATAATACTTAAGCACTTTGGAAATTAAAATAAAATAATAAAAAACACTAAAAAAACCTGATATATGTGAAGCTTAAAAGACCTTCCAAAAAACTATGAAAACAAGCCTCTTGTTAACTACTTCAAACAGGCAAATCTAGAAAATTATGTGTAGTCCTTGCTTTAAGGAAATTTGAATGATAAAATACAGACCACATTTATTAGAGATTTAATAGAAGGCATTAATAGTAAACCACAAATTTTAAAGAGTTGCTTTATAAATACTTAACGGCCATGTTCCTGCGAGTCTTACATAAAATAAATGATTCAATATGCATTTTTCCTATGCTCAGTGATATGTGATTTAAAAAAACACACCAGATGGTAATCAGGAGGCTTGGGTTCAAGTCTTAACTCTGATACTTTGTGTGTGTAACAGGTTTGTGTGCTCACAAATTTATACAGTATGTTAAAGCTCTAACCCTGTATTATCTTAGCATGTGACTTTATTTGGAAATTGGGTAACTGGAGAAGTAATTAGTTAGGATGAAGTCACAATGGAGTAGAACAGGCCCCTAATCCAGTATGACTGGTGTTCTAATAAAATGGATAAACTTGGACACATATACACAGATAGGGAGAGTACTGTATGAACATGAATGGAGGGACTGGAGTGGTCCATCTACATCTAAAAGCCAAGGAACACCACAAGCAACAGAAGAAACCAACCCTGACACCTTGATCCAGACTGCTAGCCTCCAGAACCGTGAGACAATAAATTCATATTCTTTAAATCATCCAATTTCTGGTACTTTGTTATGGCAACCCTAGCAAATAAATACATTTTTTAATTATATAATTTTGGGTAAATTATTTCAACACTCTGGGTCCCACATTTCAACAGGTATCCCTTTTTATATTTTCCTTCTCCCCAAACTTACCAAATATTTGAAATACTTCCCACTATGTTCAAGTTGAGTTACATTAGAGTTATACTCAATTTATCTAAAGATGGAAGATAATATTCCCAAATGAACTGGGAAGCAGCTATCATTAGTTTCTCAAGGCATAAATCTTACTACTACAAGACTCTAATTTATTTAGAAATTCACTGGCAAACACTCCTCAAATAAGAAATATTTATCTAGTATCTTATCTAGTGCTTTTACTTGTTGCATATACCTTCCTCTTTCCTTCAGTTCTTACTAGCAGAGCTCAGTATAGCAACACTGCACACTTGACAAAAGGCCAATTGCTGGGATTTCTCACTGACCTGGAGTTCTTTTATAATAACTATTTATGGCACTGCTCATCTTTGATGATACTCAAATTGCTGAACATCATTCTATAGCACAATTTATTACAATTCCATATTCAAAAACTTTTCAGATCTACCCTGGCTGGGTGGGCACAGTTGGTTAGAACATCATCTTGTACACCAAAAGGCTGTAGGTTCAATCTCCAATTGGGGTGCAAATAATTCATTTTTCGCAAAGTGAAAATGTACTGCTTTTCTTCTCCCAATTATTTCACATTAAGGATTATTTCTAGGTAACAAATTCTCTCAAGAAATAACCTGTCCCTTGAAAGTATTTTATCCAATTTAATACCACATAACCAAAGAGCATGATCTGAATATATTAAGAATGACTTAATTGTTAAACCAAGTAAGAGTGACATTAACAATGAATTAGGTTCTATCAGAAAATGTGGGCTCAGACACTAGGTTCACCAACTAATAACACATATTAATGAATGGTTTCAGTAAAGTCACAACTCTTCAAGTCCAGATTTCTATTTAAATTAATTTCATAAGGGTCTCATGTGTGCAAATTCATCATTGATATTTATTTTTTGTCTTCAGAGATGAGGTGATATATATAACAAGCCATATTTAAGAAAAGCAAAACAAAGAAAAATGCCTATTTAATAGATATTAGCAATACATTTTCAAATTAACTCAAATACATAATCCATTTGTAAACATTCTGAGCAGTTCACTAAATTCAGTCATATTTTCTAATTTCCTTGAAATATGTAACAACGAACCTGGAGGCCCACAGGCAAGGGGCACACTCAAAGCTGAAGGAACTCGGAAATGTAAACGCTGTGCTTCTCCCTACCGCCTGCATCCCTGTACCTGAGACTGCCGCCCAGATCCTGCTGCCTCACTGGCCTTCTACCTTCTCTACTACAGCTTAGTCCAACGAATACTTTCACCAGGTCCCTTCCTAGTCTCTCCTTTCACAGGGCTCAAACTGTTCCACTTGCCTAGCCATTTCTTTGACTATGTACTACAGTGAAAGAGCTGGAGGAGCACTTAAAATCTCATTCCCTGACATACATCCTCAGTTTGGCTCAAATAAACTCAAAAATTCTCTACAGGCTTGGACGTTTCTTACATTGACATTTACTTAGCGTAGTCCACAGGATTCCAAAGAAGCCCATCCAGGACTACACTACCCTGGAAATCTGGACCCAGCGCTAGGTACAGGCAGGGCCCTTTGTGCCCCACCAGCTCTTCACTCCACATCAGGTGAACTTGGGTGCATTTCTCTCAGAATTGAGGGCCTCCTTGCTTTAAGTGGGAGGCCATGACTTTATTAGAGGTGTTCTTAGAAAATCCTCAAGGTGGATAAGAGCCAAGATGACCTAGGGAGAGCGAAATAAACAAACAAACAAACAAACAAACAAATAGAATGGCTGCTGCTTTTAATTTGGCTTATTAGATTGCTTAGTGAGTCTGAACAAACTCTTTGGTGGTTAAATGAGAGACTAAACTCTCTCAGCTTCAAGAGAAAGGAAACTTGCTTCCCCATCCCAATGGGGTGATAACAGTTGTTTCATACCCCTGAATCTGGAGTGGCGGAGATGGGCATTGGGAGTTGCCTACTGTGGTAGTACAGCTGATTCCAGACAAGCCATGGGGGGACCCTCAGGGAGAATGGCAGGGCTCCCTGGAATGGGTTCACACCAAGAGAGGGGCCTTAGAGAGGAACTCATGCCTTGCCAAGTATTGTGGTTCTGGTGGCATCTTGTAAGCTCTAGCTAGCCCTTGCTTAGGTATCCTTAGGTGACTAAGAATCTTTGTGGGGTTGCCTAAGGAAAATTTTCCTCTAGGGAAGAAAGGAAAAGATATAGGAAAAGATATCCTATATTGGATATCCCTATAGGACTCCCCTATAGGGCAGTCCTATATGAAGTACAAAGGCATATGGAATGATTTTTCCTCCAAGTTTGTTCAGACTCTACACATCTCAAAATTAACATGGAAAATCGTGTCTCTGAGGCCGACGAGCCCCATGATTGTCAGCCTCTCATTGATACTGAGATGGCCAAAATGAAGATCCTTTGAGACTTCTATATCAATTTTGTGCACAGTTGGAAAGGTAGCTACAGAATTAGGCAGAATATATGAAAAATCTATTTAGTTGGTCTTTCAAAGCTTCAAAGAGGATTTAGATAAGCAGGTCAACCTGTGACATTGTTTAGAAGTCAACTAAATTCTTTTTTTTATTAAGATTTTATTTGTTTATTTTTAGAGAGGGAAGGGAGGGGGAGGGGGGGAGAGAGAGAGAGAGAGAGAGAGAGAGAGAGAAAGAAACATCAATGTGCGGTTGCTGGGAGACATGGCCTGTAACCCAGGCATGTGCCCTGACTGGGAATCGAACCTGCGATGCCTGGTTTGCAGCCCACACTCAATCCACTGAGCTACACCCACCAGGGCTAAGTCAACTAAATTCTTTGAGGCATTAAAAACGGCCACCCTTATTTTAAAAGGGGGAAGGTCATTTGGAACTTGATTTGTTAAGGAAAGATAAGTTATAAATGCCTCCAGGGCATAGGATTCAACTCTTTTTTTTTTTTTTTTTTAAATAAACTAGTGAGTTTTTCTACCCCATGGCTAAAAGGTCTCTGTGTCTGTATATGTCTCTCTACATATGTTGTATATGAGATGATTTTCTACCTCCAAATGGTATTGTTAAAATCAATTTAAAGGCAAGCACACATAAATGGGTATTCTAAAATTGTAAGAAATATGGAAACTAACACAAATCTTTTTTAAGTTTATGTGATTTAAGATTAATTCCTAGTAAATAAATGCTAGCTTAAGTTTGCTGGTTTAGGTAAAACACACACTGCATTTATTTAAGTCCATGTTAATACTTGACTTTATGTCTATGAAATATATTCCTAGGGTTTATAAAATGTCTTATATTTGCCAGTAAAAGTTTATTTCTAGCAGTTATAAAATGTCTTCATAAATCTGCCAAGCTAAAGAATGGTAATTGCTTAATTATTAATTTTCATTAGAAACTAAAGTTTTAAGGGTTAACAGAGGTGAGATGGGAGGGGATAATGGGGGAAAAGGGTAAAGCGTTTTCAGGAACAACTATAAAGGACACATGGACAAAATCAAGGCGGGGGGTGGTGGAATAAGGGAAGGGAAGTGGGGATGGCTGGGGTGGGGGTGGAGAGATGGGGGGGAAAGGCAGACAACTGTACTTGAACAACAATAGAATTTTAAAAAATGAAAAAAACAGAAACTAAAGTTTTAAGGGTTAAAGTCTCAATATATGTAGGAAAACTTTTAGGGTATAGGGTATGGGCAAACAATGGTTGTAAATGAAACAAACAGGTCTATAAAAAACCCAAGACGGCAGCTTGCTTCTTTCCTGCTCTCTGGTTCCCCATTTTTTTGTTTTTCCATTTCTCCATGCATCACAGTACCTTTAAACTAATCTTAGATGAAGGAACTTGAGAGCTGACATTATTGAAAAGAGACATCTTATACTACTGCCAAGGTTTGATATAGTCACTTCAAGAAAATGTGAGGTTGGTAACCCCGTCCTTTCACAGAGAGCTCCCAGGAGACAGAGACTTTAAAGATCATTCGACTGCCACCTGGAGATTTTGTTTAATGAAGAGGGACTCAAATAAAAGACACTCTTCAACCTCACTGGGAGGGATCTTGCCAGGCACTTGTGAACAGACTTAATACTCCTGTCTACATGCATCAAAGACACACCTTGAGGACAAAAAGCAGCTGACACCAGAGGTAGATGACTACCCTAAGACATCAACAAGATTTGTACATCTACAGATTGGTACTGACCTCAGCAACCATTCTGTTTATCTTTACCTGACTATTAATGATATTAGTCATGATAATAGTTGTATTTATTTTTTGGATTTCTCTATATAGTCCAGCTGTTTATGGCTACTGAACATGTATAACTGTTAATGCTCTTCATAACTTATGTAAATGTTATACTAGATGCCACATATAGAAAAATGTGACAGAAACTTGTATCATGATAGTCCACAGGACAAAAATGATCCATAGTTTATTTTTCTCAACGAAGGCCATTAAGATTTTGAGATGGCACAGAATCTGGGCCCAGGATCTCAAGGACAATGGAAAAGAAAAACTGCAGAATTACTCTGCTGACCCTCACCTGATACCAAGGACACCAGGAAGCCAGAAAAAAAACACTGATAAGTCAACCACAAGAATGTCACCACCCCTCCACTCCCTTCTCCAATCGCATCTGGAAAATTCCACAAGCCCACCTTCTTGCACAAACCTGCTTCATCCCCAACTTATAAAACCAGACACCCTTGAGCCAGTTCAGAGAACCTTCCTTTCCCCTGTGCTGCCTCCCTTGTGCCTGAGCATAAGCTTAATAAAAATCTGTCTGGAAACTTCTCTAAGGTTTCCTCTTATTCCTATCTAGGGTAACCCAAGAACCCTAATGCCAGTAACAACCTGAAGCCTTCCATTTACCTGACCTTCCTTTTTGGGAAAACTTTGGCCTTAACTCAGATCCCATGGTTACAAGACTGCCCCATTCCCAATGGCCAGCAAGATGATCTTGATACTGAGACTTACTAGGAATGAGCCTTCCTAGCATTGTGAGACCACACTATCCACAAACAAAAGGTTCATCATCAATGCATCCTTCGGATTATTTATGATGAAGAGGGAAAACTGGATGAAAAGGAGTTCTATGGAAAGTAACCTCACAGGGTGTTCTGATTATAAATTCCTAACTATATAGGTCATGGTGGGTAGGCATGCCCCAGACATAAAACCTCTTTAGTAAAATGTTTATCTTTGCCTTAAGCAAGCCGTGCCCATTGTTTCTGTGCATCTAGGTTAACACATCTTTGAAATAACCACACTTGAGATGGCACATAATCTTGTTAACTATCCTTGAGATCTTACTCCTTGGCAATTATCAGTTTGGCTCAAATAAATTTTTATAATTTTTTTTAAAAAGTTCTGCATGCAAATAGAACAAAAAATTCTATGAAGACCTAACAGTTTTTTCCCCCCCTGAGGAAACACAATGTAAATGTTTATTTAAAAATTTCCTTTTCCTCAAATAAGCCACATACTATTACCACTGTCCATAATTCAAGATAGAAAAACTGTATTTATCTCTACATAAACTAGCATGGTACTCTACGATTACTACTACTTAGTAAATAATAAAGATAAAATTTCATTCCTTCCTATTTTCACATCAACCATCAACATCAGTACTAGCTGACTTCAGAACTTGTCACACCCTGTATTCATTTCATTTTGACAAGAAAAAAATGTTTGAGCATTCGGTGCTTGCTCTAGCACGGGACTGTTCACACTTGCTAGAACTTGTATGAGTCACAACACTGCCCCCCCAAGAGAAAATGCTTCACTGTTGGGTACTCAAGGGTTTCAGCACTCATTACAAGGTCCGAAACAATGCTTTATACTTTGAAAATACTAAAGTAATACTGTATTTTCAAAGTATAAAGCATTGTAACTAACAAATATGTGACAATATGCAAAAAGAGGGAAGAGAGGAACTTAGGAAAGCCATTTCAAGAAAGTACCATATTTTTAGGACCATAAGATGCACCTGACCATAAGATGCACCTAGGTTTTAGAGGAGGAAAATAGGAAAAAATATTGAGGCAAAAAATGTGGTAAAATATTTAATAACCTGTGACCCTGCTCCACTGCCACCCACCCCCACAGTGAGCCAGGTAAGCTACATTTGGACTATAAGATGTACCTCCTTTCCCCTCAAATTTGGAGGTGTATCTTAAAGTCCTAAAAATACGGTACATTTCTATTAACTATTCTGTCTTCTAACATAAATAATGTTCTATCTTAAAGATAAATAAAACCCCCAAATACTATACTAGATACAACTTCAAAATACACTATAATGTACCACCTACCAGTTAAAACAAATAATGAACATTTAAATTATTCTTTAAAATTTCCCCTAAGAATGGAGACTAGTAGTCTCATTCTCAACACTTCCAAGTAATTCCTAAGTTTTTACATCTCAACAGGCAATTAAGCTTTTGTTTTCAAACTTGGAATATCCACAAGAAGCAGAACGTCTGACAAATGATGGAAAAATACTGTAAGATTTTTCTTAAATGTGTAATATAAACTCACAGAAGTCAGACTTTTATAATATTGATCCAAAGTGCTTTTTACTTTTATAAGTCTTAAAGTCTATCATGTGAATTCTCTTAGAACATATCAGTAAAATCTATGATTAAGTTTTAACATACCCATTTTTCAGATTTTAACAACTGCTACCTTAATGTACCTCTATTTAACTGATCTACCTTAACCAACACTCCCCGCCCCCCTTTATTAAATATGTCACGGCATGTATGCTATTTTTAGTGTATCAGGCACTTCTGATCCCACTAGTTCAGATTCACGTTTAACAGGTCAGTTGGTTGTCCCCAAGCCTCTTTATGCCAGTTTACTTGTAATTCCTACATACCTTAAACATTATGTAAGTGTATGGAACACAAGTACAAAAATAGATTTGTTTCTATGTAAACTAAGTTGAATGTAAGCTAAGTAGATTATTCAGCAAATGTGAGCCATTCTTTTAAAAGGTATTGAATTAGATAAAGGTGAGACAGCTGTAAAATATTAGGAAAAAATTCATAAAAACCCAGAAAGAATGTATATCTAGGTTTTTTCAAAAGTATCTTTAAGCTTTTATTCTACTTTAGAGAAATGAAAACTGGAAATTGCAAATAGTGCATTATAGATATAATTTATACAAGATCAACTTCTCTTAACTCCATATTCAAAGAGATGGTGTTAGCTCTGTATCAAAAAATTGGCAAATAAATATAGATTTATATATTTTAAGTTAAAATTTTAAAATGTTAAGGTATGTATTTTTTTATTTTCTTGCTTTAATGTTTTCAGTAACCTACAAATCTCAACAGACATAAGACTTTCTAACAATTTTTTTCTTGAAGGCCTTGTTTAAGGGCTTGCTTTACCAACTAGATAAATATTATATGTCTATATAAAATAATAGTATATAGTAATAAACACTCTAAAATAACTTTATGGAAAAAAGTATTAGACTTTCTTATGGAGAAAAGTATACTCCACAAAAGCAAGAATCTTAACCTATTTTGTTCACAGATGTACACCAAGCACCTAGAATACTTCCAAGTGTATAGTGGATGCTCAATAAATATTTGTTAAATAAAGGAGAACAGAAACTTACCGTGATGACAGCCTTGCTAAGACAGATGGATCCTCTGCAGCCGTACTCTGTCTCATCTTCCGATTTGTAGTAACTCAATGTGTTATTTTTCAAAACTACCCAACGATCCTGCCACCCATGAATGTAGTTTGTCCACTGGGAGTAAAGGAGAAGCAGGGGGAAGGAAAACAAAAAATAACAACTTAATATTTTAGAAATCCAAACTTTCTGAAACAGCAATCGCTATAATTTTAAGACCTAAATGTGAGAAGTTCTAACATAATTATAAACAGTAAAAATTATTATAAAAAGTGGAAAGCTGATATATTCTAAATTTTAAATATTTTTCAGTACATTTTACAAAATTATAAATAAAATATTTTCTTCTAACATTTGAGGAATAAAACAGAAGGAGATTTCAGTTTAAAATTTTGCTTTGCTCTGCACAGCAAAGGAACCCAATAAAACAAAAAAGCAACCATTCAAATGTTAAAGATATTTGCAAATGACACTTCCGATAAAGGGTTAATGTCCAAAATATATATAGAACTCATACACCTCAACAATAACAAAAGCAACAACAAGAAATCAGATTAAAAAATGGATAGAAAATCTGAGTATACAGACACTTTTCTAAGGAAGACATACTGATGACCAACAGGCATAAAAAGATGTTCAACGTCATTAAAAGTTAGGGCAATGCAAATCAAAACCTCATACCCATTAGAATGGCTTTTATCAAAAAGACAACAAGTAAGTGTTGTTAAGGATGTAGAGGAAAGGGAACCCTCGTGCACTACTGGTAAGATTGTAAACTGGTATAGCCACTATGGAAAACAATATGGAGGTTCCTCAAAAAATTAAGAACAGAGCTACCATATGATCCAATAATTCCTCTTCTGGGTATTTATCCAAATATGAAAACATTAATTCAAAAATATATATCTACCCCTAAGTTCACTGCAGTATTATTTACAACAGCCAAGATACTGAAATAACCTGTATGTTTATTGATGAAAAAATGGATAAAGATGTAGGTGTGTGTGTGTGTGAGAGAGAGAGATACTACTCAGCCAGAAAAAATGAAACACTGCCATATCAACAAAATGGATAGCCCTTGAGGCTATTATGCTAAGTGAAATAAGTCAGATGGAACAGAAAAGAACAAAAAAAAAACAAAAAACTCTATGATTTCACTCATATGTAGAATATAAAACAAAAAAGTAGCAAATAAACTAACAAAACAAAACAAAAAGAAACTCAGATACAGAATCAGTTACCAAAAAGGAAGGGAGGTGGTGGGAGGGTGAAATGGATAAAGGGGGGTCAAATACATGGTAACAGATGGAAATTAAGACTTTTTATTGGTGCTGAGCACGGCAGAGTATACAGATATTGAAGTACAATATTGTACACCTGAAATTTATACAATGTTATTAACCAATGTGACCTAATTTAAAAAGTTCACTGAAAAAACTATGCTTTGTTCTTTGCACGCTTTCATCCTTCCTTCCTCACCACCATCACGACACTTAAATTGTTTTGGTCCCTGCTACAATTAACAAATTCAACAGAAAAGTAAGTTTGGTTTTACAGTCTGTTATTCTCCTACAATAAATATTGCATGAAACCTGCTAAAACAACAGAAGTATGAAGCTAATTATGGCCAAAACCGTACTTTTGTTGTAAGTCATTCCCATATGAAAATTTATGACGTTCATAATTACATTAATGTAAAAATACTACATCACTAATCTTTGGTAAGTCTGTATCAACTCCATTTTTTCCTCCATAGAACTCAACATTTAATACTTAAAAGTTAATTCATTTTCCAAAGTTCTCTGAAGATCCATTGTTCAAACTCAAAACTAATAATACAAATATAAAATTGGTTTTTCAAAAACATACTTGGATTATCTGTTCCCAGTACCTATAAATGGTTTCTGTTTGCTAAACTTTTGCTGCACATTGAAGATCACAATAAACTTGCAACAGCAGAAATGTAACCTCTTGTTGATTTTCCATATTTCCATGTTCTGGGGGTTTAAATATAGACAATTCCAAAACTGTCTGCCAAAAATTAATTCAAATGGATTGTTAAACATATACATATTGCGGTGGCTCAGGCTCTTGACCCACTGAGAAATCTTTACTTTCCTATTCCCTAATTCAGCGCGTTTGAGATGGTTCTGGTCTTAAATCTTCTAAACCCCATCATTACAACCCCTCCCTTAGAGCCTATCCTTGCAGGAAAATAAACTCATTCTTTCCAACAAGGGCTCTTGTTGCTTTTGTTATTGTTGAGGCATATGAGTTCTATATATATTTTGGACATTAACCCTTTATCGGAAGTGTCATTTGAAAGTAAAGCTATTTCTTTACTTTCAAATCTCTGTGACTTAAACTGCAAACTGAAATGAAGATTCTGGCCCTGGTTGGGAGCCTGCCTGAGCTCTACCTCATGTCTGTGCCCAGGCCCTACTCCCACTCCTTGCCCCAACCCCGAACAGCAGGAGGTGAGCAGCAGCCACCATGGGAACAAGAGAAGCTCACCTGAACTCCATCTCCTGACACCCCTCCTCCTCCCCCGGGGGAAAAATTGATGCCAAAAAGGGTGGGGACCCCTGTGTTAGAGCATCCTCCTGATATACCAGGGTTGCAGGTTTAAGCCCTGGCCAGGGCACATACACAAATCAACCAATGAATGCATCAGTAAGTGCAACAACAAACTGATGTGTCTGTCTGTCTGTGTCTCTCTAAAAATCAGTTTTAAAAAAATGATTCTTAAATACAAAATTGAATGTACCTCCTCCCTTAAGGACCTCCTTATGATCCCATTTCCTTGACTTGTGGAGAATCAGTCAAGACTATTTTCTTGACTTTGGCAGTCACTCAGACTTAAACCTACTTGAGGGTTTGTGTATTGCATTGACAGAGTAGTGAATATAAAAAATCAGAGACTCAACTACTTTATTAGTTACGTGAGTTTTGAAATTAACTTATCTGAACTTCAGTTTCTTTGCCTATTATTTGATGTTAATGGCTGAATAAAATTGTGAAAATGCTTACTATATTCATAGGAGATACTCAATACCTGAAGGTTCCTTCTCAATCTTTATAGCCCATTATCAACTCTATGCATCTTTCCTTCACATTGAACTCTTAAATTTGGCTCCTCCTCTCTATTTTCAATTAATCCAACTAAATTACCAGTTCCTGGATTCTTGAGATGGCTTAATAACCTAATTTCTAGTATCTTCTGCTATTTATCTCATAACTTACATTATCTTATTTACTTATGAAGCATATTTGCCTACTTATCTTACATTAATCTTGTTGAACCTTCAGTTCCACAACTTACATGAACAGCTCCTATTGCCAATAATACAAATTGTTTATTGGCATATCTTAATCCACCTTACTTCCAATTCTTGCCCTTCAGAAGGCCAATACTGTGTGACTGTGGTTAGCTTACTTATTCTGTTTCTCTGTTAAACTGTATACCTTAGAATTGTTCAAATGAAATAAGAATAGACTTAGAATACTGCCAAGCACATAGTACTTTCTGAGTTGGAGGCAGTTACATAGCTAATGAGGCTTAACCTTCAGCACAGCTCACTAGAACAGACCACTTCGTAAGTGACAAAAGGTGCCCCAGCAACTTTCTGTCCACAATTTTATATTATTTCCTTACAGAGGATTCAATAAGTTACATATGCCTCAGGACCCTTTACTCAATAATGTTAAACTATTATTATACCTAGAAGGCAGATTTTTGCCTTTCTCTACCCTTATAAAGTACCTTCCCTCTTCCTCATTTATCAAATAGAGACAAGGTAATGTGCTGGATACTGCAAAGGAATCAAAGATTTTTGTTCCCAAGCTATATTTTCAAAAGGAAAAAGAAACCTACATTTAAAATAAAAAGAAAGAAATTGCAAACAAAATGCTATGAGAATCCAAGGGAAGGAGATCTGGAACAGTTGGCAAAATAAAAAGCTTCATCGAAAGAACAGTATTTGAGGTGGAGTCTGAAAAAGGATAGAATTTTAGTCAACAGATGTGTGGAGAAATAGAAGATAAATTAAACTTCAAAGGATGAAAATTCAGAAACTGGATGCGATTTATTTTATCCAGGCTTAGTTGCTCTCAAGTCCTACTAAAGCAGGAAGCTTTTCCCAACCATAATTCATCCTGATACTTCTTAGACTTACCTAGAATTACTGTCTATCTAGTATTTTTGGAATCTACATACTTAATTATAAATGCTATAAAAAATAAGCTTCACAGGTACTTTAGATTACCAAATAGAAAAAAATTTTGGACTGGCTTAAGAGACGAATCAAATTAGTATTAGGACATATCTATGTTTATCAAAAAAAGGGAAGAAGAGATGCTGAGCTGTAACTCATATTTTAATCACCAAGTGAATGCAAGGGACTCAAAATATATACTGGTATGTACTTCAAATTTTAAAACATGTATTCAATATAAAATTCTTCATTAATAAGCTTCCAGAAAACACTATATACAATCCTAAATTGTTAAATTTCAGGAAAATTACCTTCAAAACTGTTAAAAGAATAACACCCACACCTATTATTTCTGTTGATCTAAGTATGCAGAAACACCGAAGTTATTTATCTCCCATAGAAATGGTCAAATACTCTATTTCCACACATTTAAGTATCAAAGAGACAGTCTTCCATTTTTCTACATTTCCATACAGTATACCTACTACACAACTCTGAATAAGGTAAATACTCAGAGAACTGGTAATTCCACTATCACTCCACCACGCCCCCCAATCACAATGAACAGGGTTAAAGCATGGCTTGTTTTGTCAAATACTGAACACCACCACAATATTAATTTGAAAGTCTGCTTATCATCTAATGAGAAAAGCGATGAAACTACTAGAATCACCCACAAGCAAAAACCCCATTTCATAATAATCCGTCTGAAAATATATACCTATTACACCTTGAGTTCCATACAGATTCCTAAATTACAAGATACATTTAATCTAGAGAACCCTAGAGAGCTTCTTTACTGAAAACCTTTCAGTGAAATTCCAGTAATGATCAAAGTATCAAGACACACCATAATTTTTCTGCTATGCAAATAAGTTAACACTTGTAAGCCTTAGTTCTGACACATTAATGCCTTTCTTAGGCCCTTTCTCACCAGCCTTCTGAATACATTATAAACACCTAATACGAAACAATTCAAAAAGATGTTCAAATGCTTAGCCAAAGTATGTATACTGGAAGCAGGGTGATTTCTTAATAGCTGCACATGACCTACTATCTTATGACCAGCTTGTTGAAAGACTCGCCCCAGCTCCCTCTTACCCAGGTTAACTGCTAGCTCCAGCCATTTCTAAAAGTTTAACAGGAATGGAGAAGGAAGTTAAAAACAAAAACAAGAAACAAAACGCAACGTGAATCTTCTCACAACTTTAAGAAAAAATAAACAAAAAACACCCCCATGCACTATTCAAAGAAGAGATCACCCACCTTCTCTCTTCAAAAGAGACTCATCGATTGTAACTAATTAGCCTTAGAGTCATACAAATGAACTATCTGCTTTGTCAAAATTTTAAAAGAGAAGTTATAAAAGATACAGGAAAGGTAGTATTACTGCAAGAATATTTTATTAAATAATGCTCTCCTTCCTGGACTAAAGGTCAGTCTCCATTCCAACATGTTCCAAGTTACTATATATTTTTACACCTACTACGTGGCGATTCAATAGCTCTTTTCCGAATAGGGGTAAAGGGTGAGGGGAAAAGTACAAAAGTCCTCCTCAGTGAGATCTCTCCCTTACATCTAACCTGGCATAGTTTTCCACCCCAGATTTTACCACCAAGTCTAGGTCCGACGGCTTCTGTCTAAAACAGCCCCATTCCCAGAAACCCCTAACCCTACTCTGCTGGGCATCTCAGCACTAACCACATTTGAGGTCCGACTTACATTGCTCCCATACCCAGTTGTTCGGACACTGCCGTGACTCAACCCGGATTCCTATACCCAGGAGAGCTGCGGCCACGAGTCCCAAGTCATGGTGCGCATCCCGCTCCCTAAGTGGATCCTGCGTTGGGACAGGTTTACCCCGGTCCTCCGCGGCAGGCCACTGCCGACACCCAGGGCAGACAAGGAGCACAGTCCCTTTCTCTTTCCCCACTCCACCCGTAGCCCCGGCACGCCAGCGGCAGAACTCTGCCCTGCACCCCTGCACATTCTGCAGCCTCCGCCCCGGACAGACCTTACCTCCCGCCCAGCCCCACCCCATGCCCTCAGTGGCTCGCCTCGCGGCAGGTGAGTCTGGGCCAGGGGCCCTTGGCCCCGCAGGTTGCTCACCTTGCTGAGGACCCCGCAGCGCTCCACAGGCGGTCCGGACTCCGTCTCCGGATCCTCCTCCGAGCCCGACGAGTTCCAGCTCTGGTTATCCGACATGGAGGCGCGGCAGACGCGCAGGAGACCGACCCCCGCTCCTAGAGCTGCGCCGGAGGAGGCGCCCAGTCCCCGGGGTGAAATGTCGGGGGATGGCGAAGGGAAGAGTGCCCGCTCCGGTGCCGGGGGGTGCTGGAGGTGGGACGAAGTCCGCCCCACGCGCCGCCGCCGCGGCGCCTGACACCGAGCGGACAGGGGAAGGAGGACAAGCGGCGAAGGAAGCCTGCCCTTCCAGCCGTCAGCCGCCGCCGTCGCCGTGACCCCTGCGCTGCGACCGGCGCCGCCACCCGAACTCAGTTCCTTCGATGCCAATCTCAAAAGGAGAAGAAAAGGGGGAGGAAGAAGAGACAAACCAACTGCAGAGACCCGGGTCCACTCACACCTCTGTTCCCGCCGCCATCTTCCTGCCTGGCCCACTATTTACCCTTCCCTCCCCTCTTCCCTCCTCTTCGTCCTCCCATTCTCCCCCGGTTCTCCGCCCGGTCCCCTCCCGACGTCTGACGCAGCACGCCAAGGGCTTGGGGTCCCTCCCGCACCCTACCTCGGGCCCTCCCGGGTGACGCCAGATAGAGAAGTGGGAGGAGCGGAGAGAGGAGAAGGGATGGGGACGCCGGTGTGCTGCATTCTGGGAGGGACCAGATCTGTCACCCGCGTTGCCTCCTGGGAATTGTAGTCGCAATTCTGAGTCGACTGGTGAGTGTTTAGTCCCGGTAAGTCTTGTTGTCTTGGGGACGATCAAGCGTTGGGTGGGCTTCGTTTGACAGTTGAGTGAGTGGTTCCCTCCGCCGCGCTTCTCTTTCAGCCTAGCGTGTTTATGACGAACCCGCCGAGCTTGCAGGGCCGGACGTGAGCTAACTCTCCGCTGAGGATGCGGGGCCTGGCTTCCTGAAAGCCCGGGAGCATTTTGCAGCTAGCCTGGGCTTGAGTGTACTGGACCCTTCCGCCTCAACCCAGGGCCAGCAGTTTGAGACCTTTGTAGTGACAAAGGGTTCCCCCAAACCACCTCTGCAAATTTTGATGGTCTTTCGTCTTGCTCTTTAGTAATTAGACTTTACACTTGACGTTCCGCTTTTGAATGAGAAATTTTCAGTTCCTTCTCACCAGCAAACACTTAACATGGTTAGATTTCTAGAGTTTTATTTTGTGGAAAGTAATTATGAAGGTGCCAGGGAATAAATCATGCCTGAAGAATTTTCAAAGTAAAATAAGAATGTGAGGTGATAGCCTGGTATTTCCTTTTAGCTGTGAATGAGTGTCTTCCTGAGACTCAGGTTAAACATCTCTACCGACCTACTACCGCTCTCTGAAAGGTAAAAAAAAAAAAAGGTTGGAGTAGAAACTTGGTTCCCTAAGAATGAACAAAGTGCACTAGAGGTTGAACACTAAGGGATTAGGAAATAGGAGGCTAACTTTTTTTTAAAGACTAGAATTAGTGGCAAAAACAATAGAAAGTCAGCAGATCTTATCTAGTCTTTTTTTGCATTCATTATAAGGACAACTTTAATTACGAGATCTTGAACTTTGTAGTTTCAGGTCTTTCTTTTGCTACTTTTGCAATTTTGTCAATTTCTTAATAATTGCCAACAATAAAATTCATTATTAAACCATAGAGAAAATCCCAGTTTACTGTATAAGAGTCAAATTTTGAGTTTGGTGGAAAAGGTACTGCAGCCCAAAATAGCAATGATAGCTATAGAGACCAACTTAACTGGGATCTTAAGGCAAGAATGGAATGATGGGAAGTGTCTCAGACAAGTACTTATCTTCCATCCCCAAGATTGACAAAGATGCTGAATCTGCTGTAAAGAAGTTACACATCGCTTTTCATTGTAATCAAGTGATCAGTGAAAGTCATTTAGATGAATAAAATCCTGAGATAAAGCTTTTGAAGATACTTTGTCAACGTGATAGTTAAAACATAATTCCAAAGTTGTCATTCAAAAGAGAAAAAAAATTAGCAAATTTTTCCTCTTTATTGAATTACTAAATTACACCTTTAGAATGTTGAATGCTATAGCAATCAGGTTTTGCTTTGCCTTCCAATTACCTAATACAGTTAGACTTTCTATTTCTGATTTTTTTTAAGCTTGGGTTTTAAGATGTCATTAGTCTTAAGGAAATGATTGTGGATTGTTGAGAAGTTTACTTCATAATGCAATTTAGAATCACGGGAGAGTAGTATATCTTTAAATTGAACTTTCTGTTTTATTTTATGCATTTCTAGGTCGTGCTGGGTACTAAGGTGCCCACTTACTCAACAGAAATTTTTTCATTTCATTTAGTATTAATATGAGAAAAATTTCCTTTTTTTCTTTTTATTGAATTTGTTGGGGTTACACTGGTTGACAAAATTCTACAGGTTTCAGGTGCACGATTCTACAAGACATCATCTGTGCACTGTATTGTGTGTTTATCACTCCCGGTCAAGTCTACATCCAACACCGTTTATCCTCCCTTTACCTTCCTCCACCTCCTCCCCAATCACCACACTATTGTCCATGTCCATGAGTTTTTTTCTCCTTTCTTGTCTTTTTTTGCTCAGTCCCTCCATCCCCCCACCCCACAACACACACCGCTGTCAGTGTGTTCTCCATCTATGGGTCTGTCCCCATTTTGCTTGTTAGTTCATGTTGTTCATTAGATTCCACATCTGAGTGAAATCATATGGTATTTGTCCATACTGGTTTATTTCACTTAGCAAAAGGTTCTCAAGGCCCATCCATGCTGTTGCAAAGGGTAAAATTTGCTTCTTTTTCACAGTCAATTAGTATTACATTGTGTAACTGTACCACAGCTTTTTTTTTTAACCAGGTGTCTGAGGGCTTTATTTTGAGATTGCACTCCTGACTCTCACTGCCAGCTTTGATAAGAAATTTCTTTTTAAAAAGATATTTGCCACAATCTTCTTTCATATTTAAAGACTATTTAAATTGTTTTTTAATTTAAGAAGGATTTTTGTATACTGATTAGGATAGAATACCTCATTAGAGGTTGGCATTCATTTCATTTCAGTTGATGGGAATGCAATTCAATAATAAAATATATGTCCTTTCTCTTTATTCTATGGTGTGAGTGACAGCTTCTGAGTTGTCTCTTACTTAGAGCGTTCCCCAACTTTCTTAAAAATATTTCTCTTGGTAATTTTTTTTTAACTTTTAAACTTGAATCCACCTGGGATTTATTTTTGTATATGGAGTGAGGTAGGAATTTGTATTTTAAGGACAGCCACTTGGCCCAGCACTTTATTGACTAGTCTGTTCTTATCCTTATATCCATGTGATATGTAAAATCCATATATATTTGTATATAGGCATCTGTTTTGGGACTCTCTTCTTTTTTTAAATAATTTTTTATTTTTAATTACAATTGACATACAACATTATATTAGTTTCAGATGTACAACCTAGTGAATTGACATTTATATAACTTATGAAATGATTACCCTGATAAAGCTAGTACCCATCTGACACCATATGTAGTTTTTACAATACCATTGACTATATTCCCTGTGCTATATGTCACACTCCCATAATTGTTTTGTAATTACCAGTTTGTACTTCTTAATTCCTTCCCCCTTTTCACCTACCCCCTCCAGCAATGCCCTCCCATCTGGCAACCTTTAAAATGTTCTCTGTATGTTTGAGTTTGTTTTATTTGTTCATTTATTTTGTGGGGTTTTTTTGGTTTAGATTCCACATATAAGTTAAATAATTTGGTATTTGTTTTTCTTTGTCTGACTTATTTCCCTTATCATAATATCTCCTAGGTCCGTCCATGTTGCAGATAGCAAGATTTCATTCTTTGTGTGGGTAATATTCCACTGTGTATATGTACCACTTCTTTATCCACTCATCTATTGATGGACAATTAGGTTGCTTTTATATCTTGACTATTGTAAATAATGCTGCAATTAACATATGGTGCATATGTTTTTTCAAAGACATTACTGTTTTGGGTTTCTTCTGATAAATATCAAGAAGTAGAATTGCTGAGCTGGACTTCATTCTTTTTCATTGATCTGTTTGTTTATACCTATGTTAGACTGATTTAATTACTTAACTTCATATATCTGTATATCTATATATTTATACATATATTTCCAAAATTCTCCCAATTTTTTTTGCATTTGGATATTTTTGTGTATCTTCTCTTCTAGATGAATTTTAGAACAGCTTGTCAGATTGCATGAGAAATTCAGTTGGGAATTGGATTGAGAAAGCACTTAATTTGTGAAGAAAATAGTGTCTTTACAGTATTCTTATCTTTGGCCAGGCACTTCATATACCTAATCTGACTTATTCCTTACATATAAGGTGAATATTATTGGCCTCATTTTAAGGTTAATGAAACCGAAGCCAACCCAGTGTCATATAGCTTCTAACTGGCAGAATTAGCATTTGAATGCAGTTCTATATGACTTAAAAGATCAACTATTCGCTCCAGAATACCTCTATAAAAGGAAGAACCATGTAAATAATAACATGTACTGTGGATAAGTATGTCAGAGCAACTGTGCTCTTGATTCAGCTAATGATTTGACCACCAATTTATGCTGTTTAATTTATCCCCAATTTAGAATTTATTATGTCCATTTCTGATATTTTACATGAAGAAACTCATCCACAGAGAAGTTGAATAACTTTCTGAAGGTCATAGCTAGTAAAGAGCATAGTTGCAGTTTGAGCCCAAATATCCTGATTGCAGTGTTCCTTCCCATCCCACTAGAATCCTGTCTCCCACATCTCCTCATTCTCTCAGCTTTTATCTCCACTGAACACCAGTTCTAAAGCCTTCATCCTGGCCCTCCACTCTCTGCCAAGATGCAGAAGCCAAACAAAATAAAAGTAAAACAACCAGAGGTGTTGGAAGAAGAATGTGTACAGTTTTACTGATCAGCAGGTAGAGCAATGAAGGGGAATATTTGCTCTTGATGCTAGAACTACAGAGAGGGAGGATGTCCCAAGCTGAAATAGAAAATACTACTTTTTTAAAGATAATTCTATAAAGACCCTTTATTAGTCAGCTCAAGCTGCCATGCAAAATACCACAGAATGGGTGGCTATGGTCTTTCTTCCTCCTCTTATAAGAACACCAGCCCTGTTGGTGAAGGCCCCACCCTTACAACTTCACTTAACCTTAATTAACTCTTCATAGGGCCTATCTCCAAATACACTTTGGGAGTTAGGGCTTCAAATGTGAATTGTGGGGGAACACAATTTAGTTCATAACAGAGTTTACAGGTTCTATATTCCCACAGTATTTGTTATGTTAAAGATGCGTTTTGAGTTGCATAGTTCTGTTTAGCTAACCCCGGAATTTAATTGTTTTTTAATTGTGCTTTAATTGTGCTTTTTCAAACTGAAACATAACCAGCTAAAAATTGGGAATTTACCTAAGAAACTTGATTTTGCACACTTAGAAACGTTAATCTATGTCACAGAGGTAATAATCCATGAAGAACAACAGTCTAATACACTAGAGGACAGATGAGCATGTGGCTAATACAGCTGATGTTTTTTGCCCTTTATTAATGTCTTGAATAATTATCTGGATGGTGAAATTATGGACCATTTGAATATTCTTCTTTATACTGATTTATATGAAGAAAAAACTATATAGGTGTATATGTGTGTGCATGTGTATATGTATCACTTGTGATAGAAGAAAAGGTAATTGTGAGTGTTGTAAATTAGTTAAGAATTAGGTAATCTCTTCACATTCACAGTCTTCTAAATTAATTTTCAATTTCGAGTCATTAATGTCCTGTTTTCCCATATGTTTTCCTCTTCACAATCAAGAGAACTGATGATTTCAACATTTCTTTAAAATGCCCCATCATTGTCTTCAGGTTTTTCCCCAAGTTGACACTTATTCTTCACATTTTGTTTCACATGTAATGACAATCATGTCACAACCACTCTCTTACTGACAAGGATAATGTGAAGTGGCCCAGTTTTGCAGATATTAAAATGTGCAAAAAAATGGGTGTCCCTGAAGCAATGAAATATGGTACTTGCTTTTCCAATTGTGTTTCCTCATTTTTTCCCTGAGATCACTATTTATGATTTTCAAAATATAAACATATATGTGGAGAGAGACTATTTATATCATTGTATAAATACATTTTAAATTTGACAATATATTGTGAATGTGTATTTTGTGGTCTTCTTTTTAATGACTGCATAAAATTTCTCCATTGAAGTGCAATCAAAATTTTTTTTGTTTTGCTATTCCAAAAATATACAGAACACCAGTTCAATTCTTATATACTTGTCTAGCTCTTTTGGGGGCAGTGAATTGCTAATAGTGGACTGCTGAAGTAGAGAATATGTACATTTTACACTGTGATACTATCAAATTGTTCTCCAAAAAGGTTGCTAGTTTACCCTCCCCAGTATAGTGTGTCTGAGTTCTCCCTCCCCTATGAAGACAAATGATGGTGGTAAGATGCCATCTCAGTAAGCTATTGAAAGGAGATTGTGATAGGAGTTTATAGTTTCAGAATGAACCCACACTGGAAATAGTGAATGCTTGATTTTGGTTGACTAGTTGGATACTTTACTATTATTGATCTTATCAAGGCTTTTTTGACAGGGGGCAAGAAATAAATTCAGGGTAGCTGAAATAAGAGAAAGTTATTGTTGAGATCTGTAAGCCCTCAACTAGGCCTCGTACATACTGAAAACTTGGAAATGAGGACTTGGTGTTTGCCTGGCCATCTCTCAGCTGTGGTGGTATCTCTGTGATCCTGTGTTCTCAGTCTCTGTTTCCCTGTCTCTTTCAGCTGGTATCTTGCATGCTGTCCAAACTTGGCCTGAGTACCTCTCAGTTTCAGGACCATCTCTGTGTCTTCTAGCTCAGTTTCTTTTTTTTTTTTTTTTTATTGTATTTTATCGTACAGTTCTCCCTGAATTTTCCCCCTTTGCCCACCTCCGTCCAGCTCCCCCCTCATCCCTCAGGCAGTCCTCACACTGTGTCCCCACACGTGGGTCATACATATATGTTCTCTGGCTAATCCCTTCACCCTTCGTCCAGCACCACCCTCCCTCTGACATCTGTTAGTCTGTTCCATGTATGTATGCTTCTATTTCTATTTTGTTCATTAGAGTCCACATATAAGTGAGATCATATGGTCTTTCACAGACTTAGCCCAGATTCTTAAAAGAAATAGGTAGCTGGCCAGTCAATCCTTGAATCAGTTTTTCCCAAAAATGTGGAATATAAAGCTGCCGGTTCTGTGGTTTGTTGGGAGTGGGAGGCAAACTGGAAACAGCGTATCTAGTGTATATAATTTCATAGTCTGTATCTAACTTCAGGGGGAGGGGAGGGGACATTCTGAGGGGAAACAACCCATTTAACATTGATGAAAATCCCATTGTCAACCAACACACAGGGAATAGCACATAATAGTATGTGATAAATGTTTGAATGCGTGTATTATACTGCATATATTATTTTCTTCCACTAGAATGTGAGTTCCATGGAAACAATTTTTTATTTTTTCATCCATTTTTTTCATCACTTTTTTCTTTCCTTAATCCTTAGAATAGTGCTCAGTACATAGAAGGCATTCAATATAACTAATTAATGCATTATACCTTCTCTTTCAGTTAATAATTTAATTCAATAAGCATACAATATGCACAATATTATGCTGACTGCTGTGGGTGAATTTAAGATAGTAAGAGGTTATCAAAAGGGGGTCCTTTGGGGGTTCTGCCTTCAAGGAGATTATAATAGAAAACAAGGTAAGAAAGTAACACATCTAACTAGGATAACTGGAGTAGTGTTTTTTAAGTTGAGAGAAGTAAAGGAATAAAAGAGTAACTTTTACTCCTACTACCTGACAGTGATAAACCCTGTTCTCTATTTCTACTTTCACTGGGTGTCTGTCGGCCACTTGCCCCAGGTCTTTTTAGTTAAAATAATGGCTATAAAAATAATGGATCGATAATGGATTTTTATTGGTTAATTTTATTTATTTATATTTTTATCGATTGATTTCAGAGAGAGAGGAAGGATTGATTTTTGTATTGTATGTGCCCAGGGATCGAACCTGCAACCATGGCATATCAGGATGATGGTCTAGCCAACTGAGCTATCTGGCCAGGGCACTATTTGGAATTTTAAAGAAAAAGGATTTTCTTTATTTACTGATCCCTTTCCACCAAGTTGTCATGTAAACTAGTTAATGAGTCTTGTCACATTAGAAATATTATAAGCTGGTAGATTTCTCTTTTTTGATTTGTCACTATGTGTTAACTGTCAACATGTTCCCTAAATAAAGTTCAGAAATTTAAAAGATTTGTATGCTCCTCTGCAAGTCTCTCTGCCTTTTTCAGTTTAGCCTGTACTACTTGTCTCATTGAATGCACATTTTTTTTCTGTTTTGACTACTAATTGATCATATTAGCCTCTCCCAATGTTTCTGCCAGTTCTATTAAAGAATCATGTCATTTCTGTCATTATGGTGATTCACAGTGAGTTCAGAATGAGCAAGCATCCTAACTGGCTTCATCTTTAATAACCACATAATTTTGGATGTATATTTAATATATGCTGACTTAATAAATGGCATTATTTGTGTAACTGGTTTCTTTTTTATTACTATATCTATCCCAATTGTGCTATTATATGCATAGCTAAACTGATATTTGCATAAGTGTATCCAATATTCATTTATATGCAATGTGGTGAATGCATCTGTGTTCATTTCTAATGTTGTAAATGCTAGGTTCAGAAATATAAGAAGCTACAAGAAAGTTGCATATTCATCTTTTATGACATTATACAGCATTATTGTAATACATCTTTGCAAGTATATTCACAAAAATGGTATACAAATGTGTGTAAAATGAATGTAGGAATATAGAGGGGATTGCTCTCCTAATCTTCTGTATTGGTACAAAAAAATTATTATATTTTTCCAGCCTATAATCAACATCTGGCAGTATCAGTATCTTCCAAATTAATGCTTTTCAGTTAGACTTAGATCTTAACAGATATATTTATATCCAGTGTAAGAAACCAAAGTATACTAGTCAATGAAAGAACTTTAAAGGATCTATCAGGTTTTTAAATAGTACAACAAGCTTTTTCAGTTGCTGAGTAAAATGCCAAAAGCTGTGATCATGAAAATCTAGATCAATAAAAGCAACTTTGTAACTAATCTGACCAATATATGTACATTCTTTTTTTCTTCCCCTCCCCCCTCTATGTGCATTCTTTACATGTGAATGATCCCCACAGCCAAAACAGCTACGGGGTCTTTCCTGCATATGCTAGTACACAGTCCCCCTTTATCTACGGGGGATGAGTTCTAAGACCCCCAGCAGATGCCTGAAATCATGTGTCTTCTATACATATATACCTATGATAAAGTTTAATTTATAAATTAGCCACAGTAAGAGATTAAGAACAATAACAAATAATAAAATAGAATAATTATAACAACATACTGTAGTAAAAGTTATGTGACCAACTGGTCCCTCTCAAAATATCCTAGTGTTTAATACATACATTATTGATGCACTAGACAAAGAGGCAATTCACATCCATGGTGGGATGGAAGGGGATGGCATGAGATTTTGTCGTGATTCTCAGAATGGTGCACAATTTAAAACTTACCAATTGCTTATTTCCAGAATTTTCCATGTAATATTTTCAGACCATGGGCGACCACAGGTAAGAGGGAACTACTGCACAGTTTTCTATCTCTTCATTCCTCCCTTTTCTCCCTGCATTACTATTGTTTATGTGTGTTGTGGATTACTATTGTCTGTTACTACCTTCCCTCTTCCTTTATTCCTCCTCTACCATAGCAGGCATTGGCAGCAGTGATGGGAAAATTAGAGGATGGAGCAGGTGAGCATAGAAGCTGGGAGAAAAATAAGTTATAATGGAACCATTATAACATGCCTTCCATCCTGTTTTACTTTACTCACGGGGATAGAGAAGAGAAGCTTATGTTATGCCTGTTCATGATTCTGACTTCAATCCTGTTCCTCACCTCAGCATTCAGAGTACCCCTCATCTTCTGCTCATTTTTCCAGGTCCTGTGATTTATATTTATATCCTGGTCTCAAATCTAGACTTGATTTTGTACATCCCAGTCTTATATTTTTGTTTTTGTCCAAGGGGAATAATTATGATTTTAAATGGTTAATAGCACTAAGTTAGGTTATCCATTTTATGGGATGGGTATGTAAGTAGGCATGACCAATATCGCTTGCTTTCTTTGTTCTGTTTCTAACCACCAACACTGCATTTGGACTGAAAGAATCTTCAGTTACTGTCAGTTATCATTATTGAATTATGCTCATACCGCCTGGTCTTATTCTGTTATTCTGATCCATAAGATGACTTTGCATGTATATCATAGACTCCCTTGTGTGATGACTTTTACTATTTAACTTCCTAAGGACAATTGATGCCTTAATGCACTGCATATAGTTATTTAGGAATGTGTTGTATCCTACAAAAAGTTCTGACATTCAGCAATAAGACAATGATTTCAGAAAAAGAAATTCAAAGAGCTACACTTTTATTATATTTCCTGTTGTACAGAGGGAGAGCCAAGCTGGGCATGCTCCAAGCATAAATATGCTTTCTTGCTGTTAAATAAAATTGAAATTGTATTTCATTATCTTTTACTTACATATATTTGGTTTTGTAGGAAAAAATGTATCAAGGATAAGTGTTTTCTAGGTTTCACTGTAACAGTAAAAGTTCTTTAAACAGTACACAGGACACATCTTTGGTAGCTGAACAGTGATATTAGTGTCCACTCCGCATGTACACGTTTTCTTTTCATTTTTTTCCCCAAGCTTTTGAATCTCTCAACTTTTAACTTCTTTTGCTGTTACACTGAGAAATCATTTTAACATGTCACTTCATAAAGTCATACTATATAAAATAATATGTTATTTTTAAGTATTAGTAGAATCTTTGTGATAGCTATTTTGTAGATGTTTTTGCTTCCTCTTTTTCTTCCCAAAGCTTTTGAATTTCTAACTTTAACTTCTTTTGCTGTTACACCGAGAAATTATTTGGTTGATATGTTAGTCACACTGTATAAAGCAATGTGTTATTTTTAAGTATTAGTAGAATCCTTATGATGGCTATTTTGTAAATGTGTTCTGCTTCCTCTTTTACTTCCCAGCCCTTTCATCGTTTCACTTTTACTACAATTTCACATCCTCTTCTTCTTAGTCAAGTGTGCTGAAAGTTATTGCTATAGAAATACATGTTGTGATGGTGATACAGACAGTTTATGATTATACAGTTTATCTTCACCCTCATTAGAATCTGCTATGTTATTGATGTTCCTGATTGAGGTGCTATACATATGACATACAGACCACATCTTCCATAGATTCATTGTTTGTAACATTTTTACATCTAGGAATATAGGTAATAATTAAGTGTATAAAGATATTGATATGCTTCTAACAGTTACATTATTAAAGATCAAGTAAAGGTTTCAAACTGTCACATGGTAAGCGTTCAGGAAATATTTACAGATGAATGGAATAAGTTTAGTCAGTTGATGATGGAAGGGAAGCTGTAGGAAGGGCAATCAATAAGGTCCAGGATTGAAAACACTAGCATGGTAAAAATTTAAGAGAAACTGAAGAACCAGATTCTATCACAACTTTTTGTAAGGAAGAAGGACCTACCCAATTTCAAACATTGTTTTAGGGTTATTACATCTAGTGTTCACTGTTCACAAAAATCCTACAGGATAGACATTATCTTTATTTTACATATCAAGAAATAAAAGTTCAAGAAGTTAGGATGCCTATAGTTGGTGAATAATTGAGTCCAGACTTTTGAACCTCAGAGGCTTATAATATATAGTTTTGATACATGTAAAATTGATTTTAGTCTAAAAATAAACCATCGAACTATCCTAAAATGATTAAACATTTGAGCATCTGTTAGAGCCAGATTACATTCTAGTATGTTGCATAGTTTTTCTTTAGTTTGAAAATTTTCCTAAAAGAAAAATGCATCCATATACATTTTTAGGCTGCAATAGTAGCTTATTATATAGCCAGTTTATATATTTTTTCTGTGTTCTGATTACCCGTAAATACTTTAAGTGATCTCTGGAGACTGTTGCAATTTTCCTTTTGTCTACTGTTGATAAAGGAATTATGTTTTGGTTTAACTTAGGAAAAATAGTCATTGGCATTTATCATCATTTTAATTATTTATACTTTTGAATAATTCATTAATAATCTTGAGAAGTAACAAAGGGATAGTGAACAACTTCATTAGAAATTGTAATAAAAATCAAAACTTAAATAAACTCAAATTTTTATTCCATATTTCCATAAAATAGGTAGTGTCCCTTTAAAGCAACTAGCTGCTCATCAACTTTTATGCATGGTCCTGGAACTATCCATCTTGTAAATAAAAGTTCCAAATTTAATATGCGTCTTTTTTTAAAACATTTTATTTAGTTTAGAGAAGGGGAGAAACAACAATGTGCCTCTTGCACGCCCCCATATGGGGACCTGGCCTGCTACCCAGGCATGTGCCCTGACCAGGAATTGAACCACCGACCCCTCAGTTCACAGGCTGGCACTCAATCCACTGAGCCACACCAACCAGGGATTAATATGCATCTTTAATAGATCTAGCTTATTGTTACTTATGGTCCTTTTTATCTTGCAGTTATGTTGTCAAAATGCAATAACATTGAAAACTTTGATATCTCATAACCTTGTAAAGAGAAAGCAACCATTTTCCATAATTGCAAAACATTTTCATTTTTATATATACAAACACCAGTTAGAATTGTAAGTCCAATAAGCGTTCATTTCTACATCACCTGTTCTCTTCCTATGCCCTTTTATATGCATCTCCCTTAAGTATTTGCTTACTTACAAACTATTTTAAGTAACTTTTAGTGCTCAGACATCATAAAGGATGAAAGAACACTGTCATACATCCTGTTAGCAAAATGCTATATTCCAAGTTCTTACTGCAAAGTACTCTGTGATATTCTTCCTGTTGAATGACTAACTGGGTGGGATTGCCACATTTGCTTTTTATTCTTAAAAGTGCATTGTTTTACTCATTGATTCTTGAGCTTCAGAAAATATATTTGAATCATATGAAAATTCATAGTCTGACATTTTGCATATAAGGTCAGTTTTACCATCATTGTAGTCTAGAATGCTATTAGTCTCTTTGCATTGTCTGATAATGTGAAACTCTTCTGTCAATTTTCCTCTCTTTTCTGATGTGAAAATTCAGAACTCTCAACTATGTTTAACAAAAGATACCCCTCATAAAATTCCTGTAAAAATGGTGTCTTTGTACTTATACTTTCAAAGATTTGATACGGTGAGCAAAACACAGTAAGAAAACTGAAGGATGATGTAATAGTGATGATTTATTTTGCTACTAGATCATCCATCTAGGTGATGCTGTTATTTCATTTTATTGTTTTATTTCTGAACTTAACTCTTAAAAATAATTGATGAATAATGATTACATAATTTCTAGAATAATAAAATAGATCCATATAGAAATTTTGCAAGATAGAGTGAATTTTAGTCTGTTAGAAAATGAATAAATTGTTTTTTCTTATTGTTGTTCTTTTGGAAGCTTTCTAAGTTTAAGATATGAAACAATGCTTACAAATGAAGTTGCTCAAAGAAACTCAAAACCTAAAATTGGGTCTAATAGGTCCTTGTGGTACACCAAGGGTTAATATAATTACATTTCTTAAATTTTATTTCATAACCAAACCTGAACAGTTGGTATTTCCTTCTCCTATCTCAGGTGAAATGGTTAGCCATTGTAATTCATTCCAAAATAATAAGTTGATCAAATAAGGAACTTATCTTAAAGATTAAAGCACAGCATAATATATTACTAGTTCATTTATCTTTGCTTAATCTAGTGAAATTTTCACAGTAAAAAATACATGTATAAAAATTCACAGGTAAAGTATATAATAAATATTTGCCCATTGAGACATCTGAATAGGCTATTTTTGTTTGTTAGAAATACCTAAAATAACAGAGTTTTTCTTTTTTTTTTACATAAAAGCACGGTTATCATATAGATCCCACTATAGCAAGCATTTCACAGTAGAATCATACTTCATAAATCACAGCTGAGAGAATCACCTAAAATCAAGTGCAGTCAAGGGGATCAGTAACTGACATGTAGCAATATTTACTTTAACCCCCAGGTAGACGCTTGAAGAGATATGAGCAGTAAAGAAATATTGCTGAACTCCAGAGACAAAGGCTTTCTTCAAAAAGACCTTTGCTTCTTTCTAAAAGGTGTTTGTTGCTAGATTTTTATGGAATGAGACCCAAATTATTTTGTGATTAAGATTAGTATAATTCTTGATATCGCACATAGAAGTTAGAAGAGGTACATAATTCAAACAGCTTTTTGTAGGTCACATTCTTGAAAAAGGAACTGGGAATTTTTGCAGCCTTGGAAAGCCTTTTCTTCCTCATTTGGGGGTATTTTGGAAAAATAGAACAACATGAAAATAACGCAATATGAGGGTAGGAGGGGATGAGGAAGGCAGGCCTGCTGCATGTTAGGAACAGAGAAAACCTCCCAGCTCTTAGAAGGACTGGTGAAGAGGAAGCGGGAGGAAAGTGTTCATGGAAAATACAGAAACCTGGCCCAGCTCTGTCCTTTGAAGGAAGGGACATGCCTAGCCACACCATGGTCAAACTGTTGAAAATCAAAGATTGAGAGAAAAACTTGAAAGCAGTAAAAAAGAAAGAAAGAAAGAAAGAAATACCGCCTACAGGGAACAACAATTTGAAATATCATGGTCTTAACGGACATAACAAGAGGTTAGAAAACAGTGGAGCAATTTCCTTATATATTTTACTAATATACACTTTATTGGGATAATATCTAAATTGGTAAGTAATCATGAGGAATAACAGAGAATACTACTTAAGCATTTAGTACCAGCCTGGCATATGGTATAGTTTAAAAATGTTAATCATGCATATTTTTAGCAAAGCAACCAACCTTCATGGAATTTAGTAATTTTTATTTTTATGTTTCATTTTTTCTAACTTGAGAGAAAAGCTTTTTTATTTTAAAAGTTTTTATTAAGCTTTTCCAGCTGTATCATGAAAAAGGAAGAAACCACTGACAGAACCATAAAAGAGAAGTCATTTTTGCTGTTACTTTCACTTGTACAAAGATAAGATTTAGGAAGCTCTCATTTTCAGGAAAACAGTGTCATTCTTTTTAAGTATAATGCTTTTACTTTCTGTGTTGCTTTAGGCAGAAATATAGGGCTTTGTTATTACTCCTTTTTATTTATGTTTTAGGTAAGGCAATGCCTGCTAAAAATGAACTGTTTGTTTTAGATGCCATGATCACTGAAGAAATTGCTCTTCAGATCTGCAGTTGGTCCCCAAGTGTATTTTTCACTGTGCAGTCTTTCTCACATTTTAGGATACTCAAGAAACCTCATCTATAAATGTTTCTCTGAAAAGGTCAGGCTTTTTAGAAAAGTCTGAATGAACATATTTTCATAACTGTATTTGAGTTCCCTGTCATTGTTTCATATCTTCATTTGAAGACTTAGGCTATTAGAGAGTGCTCAAAGTTATGACATCATTTAAGACTAAATTTAAACATAAACTGTGCTTTCTATTACAGTAATATGTGATATTTTATCTATTATTGTTCATACCACTTTTATGTTACTTCCATTATCAGTCAACAAAACAACTATTGTTTCATCTTTTTTGGTAAGATTCCACTAATTTTCTATTTTAGTTTCTTTGTGTTTATAGTAAGTGTGATAGCTTTTAAGCCAGACCTGAAATACAGTCCCTAGTTTGTATGACCTTATCTAAGGTACCTACTAAATCTGCACCTTAGTTTCCTCATCTTTTATGAAGATTAAATGGATTAATGTGTGGAAATGTTAACTTCTACAGTTATTGCATTAAAAATACTTAACTGAGGTATTTCCATTAATTTTATTCCTTTGTGTCTATTAATCTGCCCATCATTCATTCAACATACATTTATTAAATAACAGGCTCAGTGGCCTAGCACTGTACCAGTTTTTGCCCTCTTGAAATCTGTATTTTAGGTGTCTTAAGTACTGCAAAAAATATTGCCGTATGTTTTTCTTGCACAGGTTCTAGGAGAAAATAGTCATGTGGCATAAAAGTTGTTCAGTTGATCAGTTTATTAATATGTTTTAAATTTTCATCTATTTAAATAAAAACAATAATCCTTAGTACAGTTGTTTTGTGGTAGTGCTACTTAAAATGTGGTCTGTGGATTAGCATTGAGCTGTGATGAGATAATCACAGAATTCGAGAATAAGCTCAAATTTACTATCTCACGGTTTCTGTGGATCAAGGATCCCAGCTTTGTGTATTAGCTGGGTTCCTCTAGCTTGTCAGGTAGTGGTCAGACTTGCCCAGGTTTTCCTGAAGACCTGACTGGAGAAGGACCTGCTACCAGATAGCTGGCTTCCTCAGACGAGTAATCCAAGTAAGACTGAGAGCCTCAAAGATGGAAGTCATGTCCTTTTATAACTGATATTTAGGCGTGAAATGTCATGACTTCTGCTTCTGCTATATTTTGTTTGTAAGAAGTGAGTAAATTACACATTAGCATTTGGTTCCTGTACCTTGTTTTCCTGCCATCTATAAGTATCATTAAAGGTAGTTCTTTTAGTAGTATCAGGAAATGCGTAGTTCATTTGCAGATGAAATTTTGTTTGTTAGTGTTTTTAGTGTGGCAGTGTAGAAATAAATGCTTTATATGCTGGAGGCTACTGTCAACATTTGATTAATTTTCATAATGTGCAGATTTAATAACAGGGTCAGAATTAATCAACAATTTACTGGTGTTGGGCACGTGGTTTTGGCAGAAAGATTAAGATTAGTTTAGGTTTCAGCCCTGTTGTGTCATTTGGTTGGAGCATCATCCCATAAACCAGAAGGTCACTGAGTTGATTCCCTGTCCGGGCACATGCCTAGGTTGCAGGTTCGGGCCCCAGTTGGGGCATACAGGAGAAGCCGCTGATCAATGTTTCTCTCTTGTATCCCTGTTTTATCTCTGTCTCTCTAAAAATCAATAAGCCTGTCCTCAGGTGAGAATGAAAAAAAAGATTAACTTAGATTTTGTCAATATGCTAATACCATTATTATTTAAAATTCTGAAATCTGATAAACTTAAGCTCTTACTTTAATATAGAGTAATGCTTTATTCTAACCTTTTAGAAATTATAGTCACGTAGCAAGAAGCCAGATTTTAAATCCCAAAACTAGGTTGCTATTATTCTTAGCTCTAAACCTTTTTTAGTAAAGAAGGTAATAAGCTATCTTTGTCTAATCTCTGTTGAAATAAATGGATGTTGTTTTTAGTCTACTTGACTCCTAACCCTTTGAGGCCTGGTCAGGAAGGTTAATATTGTAATGAAAATCAAAAAGCAAAGTTTCACAAGGAAACCAAGGTATGGGATTCATTTTCTGTTTTTTAAGAAAAGTATGGCGTTCTCCATACAAAGAGATGGTCTTACTTACCTGTGAAGGTTAAAAAATACCAAATGCATTTTTAGATTAAGGGATTAAAATGATCTGTTAATATAAGCATTTGTCAGGTATTTACATTTTTTTAATGTGCGCATTCTAAACTGGAGTTCTAGACATTTTCTTGGGGATATTCTGAGATTTAATTTAAAACTTTGAGAACTTGATTTATTCTTATAAGTATATTAATTTGATTTTTACAGTAAAAATACATGTATTTGCCAAGCTTCAATAGTATAAAGCATTTCTGCATATATTCTAGACAGTGATATATGATGTTTAAATCAGTCATGCCAAACGCACTATGTCAGTGCATTCATATAGTTAAGCATTATGAGATCAAACTCAACGTTACATATTAATGGCGAAATTTCATGTGTATCTGAAGACTTGGTTTCCTTCATACTGCATTCACTGACTTGAAGTAAACTAATATAACTGCTGCTTGATACCTTCCTTTGAATTTTAGGATCATGTCAATAGTAAAGCCTTAGAGCCATGAAAAGTATTCTCTTGGTTTACTGAGGTCCACAAACTCTGAGGTGGGGGTAGTGAGGGGTGGAGGGAGTGGCGGGTTATTTGTTCTTTCTGACTTCCTTTTAGTTTCGCCTAACATTTTGAGTATATGTTCATGGTGGGTGACTTTTTTCCCTTGTCATTTATTTAGGAATACTGATTTTTCTTGTTTTTCTGTTACTTCTCAATTGCATGCTCATGTTTGCAGCCAGCCCTGTAGGCTTAGTCACATTTTAGAGAAATAAGTAAGAATGAAAGTGAGAGGAGAGAATCCACATTCTTGCGTGCTTACTGTGTGTTTACTGTGCTAGGGCTCTTACATATTACACATTTAACCCTCCACAACCCTGGAAAGTAAGTGTTACAGACCAGGAGACCAAGATTTATAGACCTTGAAATCACATAGATTGACGAAGAAGACACAGCTAATTAAGTTTCAGAGTTTACATTTAAAACCAGGAACTCTCTGGCTTCAAAGCAGGCAGCCTTTGCACTCTATCAAAATGCCTCCTGGAACTGAACTCTGTATTAAGTCTTCTGTAGGTTAAAATAAGCAGTTAGCATATTTAGCTCTCATTAAGGAAAAAATAGATATCAGTAAATCTGGACTGCTTTTCCTTTTATGAGTTAATAGTTCTCTTTAGCTACATACATTATTTATTGTATAACAGATGATAGTTTAGTAAATTATTCTAGCTCAGTGTTTTGCAAGTTATTTTTAACCAAATGCTTCCTTTTACAAACCTTCCTTTAAGGTTATTTGAAACTTCAAGACAAATATCACTAAATACAAATCATTATTACTTCCTTCCCCCCCAGTCCCCAGTTATAGCATATAACCCTGGGAAGAGGAGAGATCATCTCATCAATTGAGAATAAATATTTTTGCTAATTTAATGTAAATTCCAGACATTTTGTTATCAGATGCGCTTTTATATCATATCTGTTTAAGTATATTTTCATAACAGTGTCAATAATAGTTTATAAGTAGATTGTAAATATTTTTAAACCTTTAACAGAGTTTGATTTTTAAAAAGTCAGATTATTGTGGACTTTTGATTTATTAAAGCAAGGGGATGGTATGTGGGTGTGTTTTTAATCATTTTGGTTCCGTCACTCCAAAATCACAACTTGCTGCTGTTTTTTGTTTTGTTTTGATTTTTTTCCCCATGCTTGACAAATTTTAGAGTACTATTTTCTGGATGTTTAATTTTTTGTTTCTGGCTTTCAGGAATTGTATAAGATCAATAAAAAAAACTAACAGTAATGATTTTCAGAGCTTATTATGGAAACCACCTTTCAAAATTCATCAATAGTAAACAAGTTATCTGGAAACTATTAATGCAGTCTTGGAGTTGGTAACAATTTCAATATATTGTATATCAGTGTTCAATAGATATTTCTAAGGAATTAGGAAAATCAAAGAAACGAAGGTTACTGTTAGCTTTCCCTTTTCTATAGGCTCTGTATTTATGCTTTTACATTAGTGATAGAACATACATGAGCTCCACAGCATTCCTAGCACAAAGATTTAAGGAAAAGTTTGAGGTTTTACTTAAGATTTCATTTGCCAAGAGTTAGGTTGTGAAAGTGCTTTAAACTCCTGCCATAGACTGTTGGAGCTGTAAGAAACCTAAGAAATCAGCAGCAAATCAAGAAATGTCAAGATTAAAATTCATAAAAACTGGAGCAGTATATCAGAGGCGGGTAATTGAAAGGATTATTTTTCCAGGATAGGAAAATAAAATAATATCTTGTACAACTCTTTCTGCATAATTTATTTTTTTTTAATTTTTTTTTTAGATTTTATTTATTTTTAGAGAGGGAAGGGAGGAAGAGAGAGAGAGAGAGAAACATCAATGTGCGGTTGCTGGGGGACATGGCCTGCAACCTAGGCATGTGCCCTGACTGGGAATCGAACCTGCGATGCCTGGTTCGCAGCCCGCGCTCAATCCACTGAGCTACACCAGCCAGGGCTTCTTTCTGCATAATTTATTAAATTTATTTTTTAAATATTTTCCTTCCAATAATGTAGCACACAATACATTATAGCGATAAAGAGTATAACGGCTCGATTTTCCAGTAGTAGTGTGACCCTATCTTATTATCCTGGCTTTTTATGTAGTTTTATATTAAAATGGTGACATTTGTGTAAAACTTAAAAAATTATTACTGTACTGGCCCTGACTGGGTAGCTCAGTTGGTTACAGGATCATCCAGATACCCCAAGGTTTCAGGTTCCATCCCGGGTGAGGGCCCATGCAAGAATCAGCCGATGAGTGCATACATAGGTGGAACAACACATCTCTCTCTCTCTCTTTTTCTTTTTCTTTCTCTTTCCCCTCCCTTCCTCCCTCCCTCTCCCTCTAAAACCAATAAATTTTTAAATTAAAAAAATTATTACAGTATCTAAAAAGGTAGTATACTATAGAACACAGGCGGCAAACACAAGGCCAGCGGGGCCAAATCTGGCTCTCCACCTTGTTTCTATCCAGCGGCAGTGCCGAGCTCCTTGCCCCTAGTGAAGGAGTAACATTTATACAGTCCTGAAATTACATTCAGTCCTTTGAAGGCATCCATGAGGCTGATGTGGCCCCCGTGAAAATGAATTTGACACCCCTGAAGAAGAACCCTTTCCTCCTTTTACTGAGAACATATGTATTGAAATATCTTTTAAACATTGTGCACTTTACTATATAATACTTCAACTAAAACAAAATTAGTCTGTATATTATCACTGCTGCTTTTTTGCTGACTTGCTCTAGTATCCAAAGAAAGAACCTCTCAGCCTAACTCCTTCGTGTTAATAAATCAACATCCCAGAAACAATCAACTTCTATAAGATATAAATTTAGTTTTTCACAGTTGTTAAATATCTTGAGTGTGTTTATTTCTGAGTATAAACAAAGTTTTCATTGTTAAAGAACCTGCCAGACTTTTTACAAAATATGCAACGCATCATCAAAATAGGAAGTTCCCTTTGGGTAATTTACCTTTGAATTGACACTTTAGTTAATGTGTTTTGTGTCAGGATACTTTCTGTTCTGTACTAAAGAAACAAATAGTTTCGATTTATTATTCTATAAGAATGCATTTTATATGTCTCTAAGATTAGGTAGAGTGTATGTTTTTTGACCGCCTCTGCCCACTCTTTTTTTGAATAAGTTAGAGGAATAGAAAACACAGGAAGGAAAAGGGCACCTGAAAAAACTACGTGCATTGTTCTCTACTGCACAGTAGTCTTTATGTCCTTGGTGAAAACTGGAGTTTTCTTTTAGCTTGCATATCCTTGGTTTGGATCTGTGGGGTTTAATATTTTAGTTATTTCTCTCAGTCACAGGTGCATATTTTAAAAATCTTTCAAATAATCCACTCTGAAGTAATTTTGAAATTTTTGTACATCTTATTTTGTAAAGTTAGTAAAAGCTGAAGTAAAAAATATAGTTGTTCCTATCATAGAAGAATGGTGGGTACGTGGTTTGAGAGTATGGGTGCATACATGTTTGCATGAAATAATTGGAGAGAAACGTTGAACATAATCTGTTAAAGTCTTGGGCTTGTGATTTTATTTTCTTGAACGTTAAAAAATATATAAGAAATGAAACTGAAAAAATTTTTAAGCCAGACATTTGAAAGTTACTACTTTAAAATTAAGGTAGTACTCTTTACTTTATTGTATTTAAATTTAGACAGTAAAAAGAAAATATAATCACAGTCTGAAGTTTTGTGCTGGGTGCTTAATCTATTCAAACAAACATTAAATGTGTGAACATTTGGAGGGTTTAAAAATAATTTTCGTTCTTAAAACGTATAGGGATTTTGGGGGGATTATTGGGTTTGGTTATGTATAGTGTATTAGAAATCGGAAGCAAGCCCCACCTAGGAACTTCCCCGTAGTTCAGTGTCTCTTTCTCCTCTGTGCCCTCTTCCTCCTGCTTCAGCGCCACTCCCTCTCTCTCTCTTGTTCGCGTCTTTTGCATATTTTCTGATACATTAATTTCACGTGACTTTGATCGATATGCTTAGTGCTTGTGATATTGTTTACACAGATTTTGTGTGCTTTTTTTAATAGGTACGTGGGGCCCTAGCACACAAAAACTTCCTTAGAATCCCTTTTGAAAAATCCTAATTTTCCATTCTTATTACCACCAAAAATATTGGTTGGCCTTGTGTTTTTTAAGTGGTAACCTGAATAGTCAGTGGTAGAATCAGACTGGGAAGAATTTGAATATTTCCAGAGAAAATGTGCTTTTAAACAATATGCTTAACCACAAGAACCGAGAGTTCTTTCCTTTGAGTTGTACATTACTGTTTGTGTTTCTGAGTTGAAGTGAAACAGGTTATTCTGTAATATCAAGCTATAAAAATGTTTGACAATTTTATTTTTCAAAAAAATTTTTGTTTATAAAGTCACAGTTATATCCATTCATAGATTTTGGGACTTTATATGTGATAATGCATAGTAATCATAGGACAAATAGTTTTTTGGAAGCAAAACAAAATTCATTTGTATGATCTGTGAACTTTGACATTTTTTCAAGGATGCTTACTTACAGTGTACCCTGTTACCTTATATAGTCTCTTTATCTTAAAGAGAAGAAAGTAAAGCAAGTGATTTTTTACAGCTTTGAAAATTTGCTTAACTTACTAACAACTATTTAGTGAGTTTATCTTATAGCAAACACCATACTAATCACTGACTTTATATGTTGCCTTTCTAATGCCACTTGTAGTATCAAATCTCACATCCCAGAAAAATATGAAAAATCTTCATACTTTGTGGTATTATGTGATCATCTCTGCTAGAAGCTCTCCCTTTCAATTTATGTATTTCTAGATAAACTCAGTAACAACTAATGGGAAGAAAAGACATAACCAGGAAAAGACTAATGAGAGATTTTAGAAATTTGTAAATAACAGAAATACTAAATAATAAAAACAGAAGACAGGCTCACCACAGTAACATGAATGAAAATACCAAAAGGAACTGATAGGGACCCAAGTATACTAAAACTTAGTCTGTTGTTTATTACTTTGTTTATTACAGAAAAATAATTTTTCTTAGATTTAGATATAATTGGGAAGTATTTAATTAAAGAAATTAAATTTAACAAAGCAACTTAATTTCCTGAAGAATAAATATAAACTAGAATCTTCTGAATATTAATGGAGCCTAGCAAGCATTCTATTATGTAAATCCAAAATATTCTTATTTTCTCATACAAGTCCTAAAAGCTTAAAAAGTCAATTTAACCATTAAATATCTTAGGAGAATAAGAGTTATAAAATTGGAGGTTGTTTAAGCTCATATACTTGACCTCCTTACATACTTAACGTTGAAATAAGGAAAAACTACACATATTTTTAAGTTATTAACTTAAGAAAAGCAGTTTTTCTCCCAATCTTTTAATGTGATTATGTGACCTTGGTATGTGCATAGAAGATTGAAAAATGATATAAACTGAATAAGAGGGTAGACGGGAAACAAGAAACTGGGATCTGGATTATTAAAGACTGGATTATTCTAGAGTGAAATGAGGTACCACCATATAGTTTTTAGCAGAAGAGTAACATGGCCTAGTTTGTGATTTAAAAGAATCATTTGGGCTACTGTGTTGATAATTGACAGTAGGAGGAAAAGAGCAGAAACAAGAGACTATTCAAGAGGCTAGTGCAATAATCCAGGGAAGAGATAATAATGGTAGTTCAGACGAGTGAAAAGAACGAGAAGTGGTTAAATTCAGGGTACATTTTGAAAGCAGAGCCCACAGGATTTCCTGACAGTTTTGATGTGGGATGTACTAGAAAGAGTGGGGTCAAGAATGACTGCAAGCTTATTTGCACGAGCAATGGGAAGGGATTAGACTTGGCTTCAACTGAGATAAGAAAGGCTGCAATTGAATCTGGTTTGGGGGATGGAGGCATATGAAAAGATCAGTTTTGGACGTATTAAATTTGAGATGTCGGACGTGCATTTGTACTGGATCTTTAAACTTGGAGGTCTTAGCCTGTAGATGATAGTAAGTCCATGCCCATGAAACGGGATATAAGTTGGCTGCTAAATGGACATCAATGAGACTGGGTGATAGCTGAAAACTAACTCTGTCACAACTTTTCCTATTGGCAGTATTGCTGATGGCCCAGTTCTTCTGACCTAATTGAGAACCAATTCAATTCTTCTCGGAGTTTTTGGCCTAACAGTATACCATCTGTGAAGTAGTAAGCATTCATTAAATGTTTGTTTTCCTTTCATCATTTAAAGGACAAGGCAGCTTAAATGCAGATGTCTGCATTTACCTTCTTCACTCTTTGATAGTGTTGGTTTGGGGAAATTATGAATAAATTGCATTTACCTGTTTTACTAGGAAATGACAAGTATTTGGGTTACTAAAGCATAAGGCAAAATATTAGGTAATATTAGGCTGAATGTGATAGTTGAAGAGAAAAAATTCAAATGATAAAAACAGAAAACTAACCTCTATTCCCTTGGGCACTGAGAAACAATGTCACTGGTGGATTCCGTACTTTGGGGAATGTTGCAATTACCTGGGCATCTCTTAAAAATACTGATATTTGGTTCATACTCCTAGACCTCTGATTTATGTGGTATGAGATGCAAGATGGGTATCAAGAATTTTACAATTTCTCCAGGTGGGTCTAATGTACACCAAAGTTTGAGAACTACTTTGATGTACACTATTTTTTTTCTAATGGAACTATCATTAATAATCACAGTATTCAAATTCCCTTTCATAATTGTTTTCATTCTTTGCTGGTACCAAAAATGGAAGCAACATTGAGAAAAGGTCCTTTTACAGGCATTATGCCAAGTGAAATAAATCAAAGAAAGAAAGAAAAGTACTACATGATTTCACTTATATGTGGTATCTTTAAAAAAAAACTAAATTTCACAGATACAGAGAACAAATTTGTGGTTGAGAGTGAAGCATGAGTGAAATGGGTGAAGGTGGTCAAAAGGTAAAAACTTAAAAGAGTTTTAAATTAAGTCAGGAAGATGTAATGTACAGCATGGTGACTATAGTTAATAATACTGTTTTGCATATTTAAAAGTTGATAAGAGAATAGATCTTAAAAGTTCTCATCACAAGAAAAAAAATGTATGTATGGTGGTGGCTGTTAACTAGATAAAAGTAAATGAGCTATAAATTATGTAAATAAGAAATCACTGATATAATTTGTTGTGGATTCACGGCAGCTGTTCACCTGGTCATTTATTTATAGCAGAGGTGAACCTCAAATTGGAGGCTGCTGGGATGTTATGGTAGCTTCATTAGACTTTTGAGTAAGAAGATTTGGATTCAAATCACAATTCTTTTGCTTGTTAGCAGAATTATAATGGGCAATTCATTTAACCTTCCTGTAATTCCAATTTCTTTCTTCCTAACATGTAAATGTATTTTGAATGGTTATTATAAATAATTTTTAAAGTTAATATATATGAAGGTAAATTATAAAGAACTATATAAAGATTAAAGAATTATTATTTGAAAGGATTCTTCTTTACCTTAAAGTGATATAACATTATAAAATGCAGTAATTTCTTGAAAGTGAATAGATTATTATTTTCCATATTTTTTCACTGCCATAAGAATGGAGCTCTGCATACAGTAGGTAATAAATGCTATTAACTAAACATATTTAGTAGAGGAAGTATTGTTTCAGATTTATTTCCTGTACAGTGTATTAACATAGGGAAAACATATGGGGAAACTCATCCTGGGTTTCAACACAGAATTTGTCACCTACTAGCAAATTTGTGTCAGTAAACATGTTCTAAGTCTTAGGTTTCTTTTCTCTGGATATTGGGATAATATTTACTTTTCAGGGCTGCTGTTTGAGGTTCAGCTGTAGAGCACCAAGCATAGTGGCTGGTACAGAGCTTGCAGGAAATGTTAATTCCTTGTTTCTCTCCAATAGTACAATAATCTTGGAATAGTAATTTTAAAAGCTGAATAATAATTTCTCAATAGCTAAAAATTCTTAACAATAAATTTTTATTTGTTTTGCTGATTTCTGTATTATTTTAACTTGTGTCTACCTCCTTCCCATTCCCAATGCTTTGAAAAACAGTTTTTGTTTTGTATGCTTTTTCAGGTAATAAAAAAAAAAAAGCCATTTAATGTTAAGTGTACACAATGGACAGCACAAAAGAAAAGAATGACAGTTGCAAAGATGACCTTCTGCTTAGGATGGGACTTAATGATAATAAAGCTGGGATGGAAGGACTAGATAAAGAGAAAATAAATAAAATTATAATGGAAGCCACAAAGGTAAGTTTCTTTTTTCTTTCAATATCTTTAATTTAGTAACTTTTATTGAAAATCACTAAGTTTAAAACATCCTTTTTATTGTAATTTTTAATATTTTAAAACATTGCTAGGCTACAAAAAGGTATGGAATAATCTCCTTTCTAGTCTATTGCTCTTGCCATCCAATTTCTACTTTATGTGTACATAATATGTATGTAAAAGTAAAATAACATGCATTTTTTTACTCTTTTAAAAATCCCAGTAGAATACTGTAATTGCTGCATTTTTTTATTTTTGTTTGAGTTAATATAACTTGGAGGTCTTTCTGAAGATCTTTCTGAAGAATTAAAGATCTTCATTCTTTTTTTGTGCTACATGTGTGGATATAATTTATTGAACCAGTCAGAATCTTGATTGCTGGGCATACGTCATTTCTATGTTTTTAGTACTGTTTTTAGAAACAGTACTACAGTGAATAACCTTGTATTTTATAACTTTACATATGTGTGAGTAAAGCTATAGGAGAGAGTCCCAGGAGTGAACTCCTTCCACCAAATGCAGGTAGCACTAACGGATATATGCATGGGCAATTTTTATGAATTGCTCAGCTGTCCTCCATTGTGGTTGTATCAGTCTACATTTCCACTGCCAATATATGAGAGTGTGTGTTATCATGCCGCAAACGTGCCAACACTGTGTGTTATGAAACTTTTGGATTTGTCAATCAGTGGTAAGAGAGTGTAGCATTAATTTGTATTTCTCTTTTGAAAAGTGAGATTGTGCATCTTTTCAAAGCTATTTGTATTTATTTTTTCATGAACTGCCTCTTTTTAGCTCTGGCATAGTTTTCCATCAGATTAGTGTTTATTTTTATTATTCTTTACTTTTTATTTTGCTTATGGTAGTTTTTCTTGGGCAGAAGTATTTTGTTTGCTCCTTTTTATGTACTTGAATCTGTCAACTACGTATGGTTTTTTTGAAGATCATGAAAGAATTCTTTAATAGTTCTCCCACTTTTTTGGTGTCATTCATATATTATGGAATATACATGCAGAAATGTATAAATGTGTAAGAGAATAAATACTCTCTTTCTCAGTAAATGCATGCTGATGTTCACAGCGGCTGCCTTCAAGTGGTTTAGTCAGAAGTGGGGAGGAAGGTTGTATGTGTGTGCACGTGCACACACCACACTTAGGACTTAAGGAAGCAATCAAATGCAGCAGGATATTAACTCTTGCTATATCTAAAGAGGACATATAAGTGTTCATTTTACCATTTTTTCAACTTTTAAAGATTTAGAAATTCCAAAATAAAAAGTTAAGGGAAGAATAATTTAAGAATATAAAATGTAGACACAATTTTAAAAGTAAAGAATTGACAGATGAATGACTTCCGGCCAAGATGGAGGTGTAGGTAGACACACTGTGCCTCCTTGCACAACCAAAATAAGGACAGCAATTTAGAAACAAAAAACAGCCAATACTGACAGAAAATTGAACTGTATGGAAGTCCCACAACCAAGGAGTTAAAGTAGACATATTTATCCGGACCGGTAGGAGGCGTGGAGTCAGGCTGCCGGGTGCAGAGGGGTCTTGGCAAGGCAGTGGCTGGCGAACCCTGGATGCACAGGATCGAAGCTGGAGGACCCAGCAGGGTGGCAGATTGTGGAGGGGTGCGGCAAACAAGGTGGCTGGTGGACCGGGTGGTCTCACATTCGTGAGCAGATAAATAAGGCGAACTTTGGGAGTGAGACAGACCACACAACCCTAGGCTCCAGCGTGGGGAAATAAAGCCTTAAAACACTGATTGAAAACACCTGTGGGGATTGAGGTGCCAGGAGAGACTCCCAGCCTCATAGGGGAGTTCACTGGAGAGATCTACAGGGTCCTAGAACCTACACAAACCCACCCACCCAGGAATCAGCACCAGAAAGGCCCAGTTTGCTTGGGGGAAGTGGCAGAAGGGACTGAAATCCAGCAGAGAGCAGAGAAAGCGCCATGGTTCCCTCTTGGACCTCTGCCCCACATACAGCGTCACAACCCAGTGAATGGGTAGACCCACCCAGGTGAACACCTAAGGCTCCACCCCTCACTATGTAACAAGCACGTCAAGACAAAAAAAAAAAAATGGCCCAAACGAAAGAACAGATTAAAGCTCCAGAAATAATACAAGTAAGCGATGAAGAGATAGCCAGCCTATCAGATGCACAGTTCAAAACACTGGTGATCAGGATGCTCATAGAATTGGTTGAATTTGGTCGCAAATTAGATGAAAAAATGAAGGTTACACTAAGTGAAATAAAGGAAAACGTACAGGGAAACAATAGTGATGGGAAGGAAACTGGGACTCAAATCAATGGAGTGGACCAGAAGGAAGAAAGAAACATCCAATCAGAAAATAATGAAGAAACAAGAATTCAAAAAAATGAGGAGAGGCTTAGGAACCTCCAGGACATCTTTAAACATTCCAACATCCGAATTATAGGGGTGCCAGAAGGAGAAGAGGAAGAGCAACAAGTGGAAAAGTTATTTGAACAAATAATGAAGGAGAACTTCCTCATTCTGGCAAAGGAAATAGATTTCCAGGATGCCCAGGAAGCTCAGACAGTCCCAAAGAAGTTGGACCCAAGGAGGAACACACCAAGGCACATCATAATTAGATTAGCCAAGGTGAAAGAGAAGGAGAGAATCTTAAAAGAAGCAAGAGAAAAAGAGACAGTTACCTACAAAGGAGTGCCCTTAAGACTGTCAGCTGATTTCTCAAGAGACCTTACAGGCAAGAAGGGGCTGACAAGAAGTATTCCAAGTCATGAGAGGCAAGGACCTACATCCAAGATTGCTCTACCCAGCAAAGCTTGCATTTATAATGGAAGGGCAGATCAAGTGCTTCTCAGATAAGATCTAGTTAAAGGAGTTCATAATCTCCAAGCCCTTATTATATGAAATGTTAAAGGGACTTATCTAAGAAAAAGAAGATAGAAAACATGTATAGTAAAATGACAGTAAATTCACAATTATTAACAACCACACCTAAAACAAAAACAAACTAAACAACTAGAACAGGAACAGAATCATAGAAATGGAGATCATATGGAGGGTTAGCAACAGGGGAGTGGGAGGAGGAGAGAGGGGGAAAAGGTACAGAGAATAAGAAGCATAGATGGTAGGTAGGAGATAGATGGGGGAGGGCAAGAATAGTATGGGAAATGTGTAGAAGCTAAAGAACTTATGACACATGGACATGAACTAAAGGGGGGGAATGTGGGTGGGAGGGGGTGTGCAGGGTGGAGGGGAGTGAAGGGGGAAAATGGGACAACTGTAATAGTATAATCAATAAAATATATTTAAAAAATAAAAAAATAAAAATGTGGAAAAAATAACTTGGAATACTATGATCAGTTTTGTTTCTAAATATAAATAAATGAAAAATTGAATTAAAATGAAAAAGAAAAAAATTACGAGGTGAAATAAGCAAATATAACATGTGGACTCTGATTGGATCCTGGCTTAAACAAATACATTTGAAACAGGTGCATTTGATAAGGAGAAGGTACTACAATATATTCATGAATTATTGTTCACTTTATTAGTTATAAAAGTGTTATGATTATTTGGTAAAATGGCCTTATTTTTAAAAACGCATACTAAAATACTGTATGGAATAGCTGAATGCTATATCTGTAATTTACTTTAAGACAGTTCACTTTTAAAAAATCAATGAAGGCAGCATGGCAAAATGTTAATTGTTAAATCTCAGTGATAATTTTATATGTGTGTTTATTGTGCTAATCTATTTTTCTGTTTGAGGCTTCTTGGCAATTTTCACCATGACATTTTTTTTTAAAGATTTTATTTATTTATTTTTAGAGAAGGGGAAGGCAGGGAGAAAGCGAGGGAGAGAAGCATCAATGTGTAATTGCCTCTCGCATGCCCCCAGCTGGGAACCTGGCTCACAACCCAGACATGTGTCCTCACTGGGAATCAAACCAGTGATCCTTTGGTTCACAGACAGTCAGTGCTCAGTCCACTGAGCCACACCAGCCAGGGCTGATCATGCAATTTTTTTAAAAAGAAGAAGAAAAGAATAAAACCTTTAAGCTTGGTTTTCAGATTAAGAGATAAAATATTGAAGATATCCTACATGTCTTTATCAAATCTCTCTCTCCTCTCTATGTCCCAGTACCACTTATTAAATAATCTATCCTTTTCCTTCTTTTTTTTTTTAAGTATTGATGTTATTTATGTTTCAAAATAGGTATTCCATTTACATGGTCTGAAACTTAGAAAGTACAAAAGGGAATACAGTGCTGTGTCTTCATCCCACCACCCTACCAGCTCATCCCTGAGCAGCTCAATTATACAAACAAGTTAGTCTGTGGTAGTTACACTGTTGTTGCTTAGCTCGCTGCTCCTCGGTTCATGGGTACAAACACACGCACTGTACACCCTCACACGCACACTCAGTGCACACAGTCAGTGTGGACAACTTGCATCTCAGCTTATCCTTTTCCTTCTGATCTAAAGTGCTTTCTCCTGACTCGCAGGATTATTTTTCTGTTCTTGTACTTACACATCATGATTTAAACTAAAATACTTTATAATAAGACTTGATATTTGCTAGAACAAGTTGTTCTGTTGCTCTTTTTTTTATTTTTAAGAGTATCTTGGGTGTTCTTGAATCTTTGCTCTTCCATATAAATTTACATGTATATATTCATCATAGAAAAAATATACATATATCATGTAATGATATATGTCATGTGATATATATTGCAATCATATAAAATGTAGTGGTATATATTCCTCTAGCATATGTGTGTGGGAGAGAGTTTACCATAAATATCTTTTTAAATAGAAATTTTTAATTGTTGCCTCTCCATAGCAGTGCACTTTACTTTTTATAAACTTTTATCTGAAAATTTTAAACATACACGATATTAAAGAGAATACTAAACTGAATCCCTGAGTAAATATCACCCAGTACCCACATTTTTACAAATGTTGTTTTCTCTATCCCACTTACCTCACCCCTATTGAATTTTAGATGTATTTAAAATAAATCCCAATAAATTAGACAAATTTAAAGAAACTTAAAATTTTTCAAAACTGACTGAAGAAGATATAGTAATCTAATTAGACCTATAATAAATAAAGTAATTTAGTAATTAAAAATCTTTTTACCCTACCCCACCCTCTGCCCCAAAAAAAGAAAAGCAAAAAAGAGCAGGTCAAGATGGCTTCACTGGTGAATGTTACCTGACATTTGAAGAAAGAATACCAATACTCCACAAGCTCTTCCAGAAAATAAAGAAGGATGCAACACTTACCAACTCATTCCATGAGACCAGTATTTCTTTGGTACCAAAACCAGAGAAGCAGAAGATTCTTGGTTATTATAAATGTTAAAAGTCCTCAACAAAATTGTTGAAAACTGAATCCAACAATATATAAAAAAAGATTACCTTGACCAAGTGGGATTTATCCTAGGAATGCAAGTTTGGTTTAGCATCCAAAAATCAATTAATATAATATACCATATTAATAGAATAAAGAATAAAAAATACCTTGTCATCTCAATAGATGCAGAAAAAGTATATTTGACAAAATCCTATACTCATTCATGCTAAAAAACACTTGAAATAGAAGGGAACTTCCACAGTGTAACAAAGGGCATCTGTAAGAACCTGTAATTGTCATCATACTTTGGAGTGGAAGACTAACTTTCCCCCTGAAACCAGGAACAAGGCAAGGATGTTCAATCTTACCTATTCTACTCAACAGCCTAGAAAGTTTTAGCTGGTATAGTCAGGCAATTGAAAGAAATGCATCTGGAGTGGAATGGAAGAAATAAAGCTATCTCTTTGCAGATGACATGATCTTATATGTAGAAAACTCTAAGAAATTTCAACACATACCCTGGAAAGTACAAAAATTGCTGAGGGAAATTAAAGATCTAAAAAAATGGTGAGGTACAAGGAGACTAATATTGTTAAGGCAATTCTCCCCAGACTGATCTATACATTCAACAGTATTCCCCATCAAAATTTCAGGGGCTTTTTTTTCCTGAAGAAATTGACAAGCAGATCCTAAATTTATATGGCAATGCAAAACACCTAAAATAGCCAAAATGGTTTTGAAAAGAAAAAAACATAGAGGTGTTTGACTTTCCTATTTTAAAATTAATTATAAAGCTACAGTTTTCAAGACAGTGCAGGACTACCATTAGGCCAGACAGATGGATAAAACAATGGGGCAGAACCAAGTCCAGAAGTGAATCTTTGTCATTTATTGATTTTTTACAGAAGTACCAAGGCAAAAGGATAGTCTGTTCAGCAAATGATGCTGGGACAACTGGATATCCGCATTAAAAAAAGATGAATTTAGACCCTCACCTCACACTATGCTCAAAAAAATTAACTCAAAATAGACTTAAATATCAGAACTAAAACAATAAACCTTGTAGAAGAAAGGAGAAAATCTTTGAGATCTTTGATTAGGCAAACATTTCTTAGATACAATACTAAAAGCATAGTCAGTAAAAGAAAAAGTTGACAAATTGGACCTTATCAAATATCAAAAAGTTTGCACTTCACAAGACACCATTAAAAAATAAAAAGATAAGTAACACACTAACGTAAAATACTTGCAAAACAGCCATCTGTTAAAAGACTTACATCCAAAATATATGAAGAATTCTTATAACTCACTAATAAGACAAATAACCCAATTTGAAAAATGGGTAAAAGTACAGACATTTCACTAAAGAACCTATGAAAATGACTCATAAGCACATGAAAAGTTGTTCAACATCATTAGTCATTGGGGAAATGCAAATTAAAATCACAATGAGATACCATTCACACTATTATAGCCTGGAATCAATATAATAAATAAAACAGACAATAACAAATGTTGGCAAGGATGTGAAGAAATTGGAACTCTCACACATTGCTGGTGGGATTGTAAAGTGATTCAGCCACTTTGGGAAACAATCTGGCAGTTCCTCAAGAGGTTTAGCGTGGAATTACCATAGGACACAGAGATTTCACTCCTAGGTTCATAACCAAAGGAACTGAAAACATGTCTGCACAAAAATGTGTAGGCAGATATTCATTGCAGCAATTTTCATAATAACCAAAAAGTAAAAATAATCCAAATGTCTACTGGCCTTATGATTGCATAGATAAATATGTACAGTGATAGGATAATAGATAATTTTCCAAAAGTTATTTTCTTTAATGACTAACATTAAATTTTTAAAAATAACTTTTAAAGTAAAAATGAAGGAGATAGTCAATGAACCGTTTGACTAAGGCCCGGATGTGCCCTGAGGATCTTGCCTAGGACACGTTGTTATTTCTCCAGTGCAGATCTGCACTTGTCTCAGTTCATACTGACTGGCAAGAATTCTGTCATTTAGGTAACTATAAACTTATTTTACAGATAAGGAAACTGAGGCATAGAAAGATTATTTTTAGGGTTGTTTAGCTAGAAGTGATGAAGTTAAGTTTTGAAGTCATTTATTCAGACTCTGTAGTCTCTACTGCTGAGCCTCCAGATTCTCCTACAGTGACACTTTCCTTCAGACATCTTTCTTATGTTTTGTTTTGTTTTCCTACACAGGGCTCCAGATTTTATGAAAATGAGCTCAAGAAAGAAAAGCAAGTCAACCAACGAATTGAAACTATGATGCAACAAAAAGCTCAAATTACCAGCCAGCAGCTAAGGAAAGCACAGTTACAGGTATTAATTTATTTGGTAAATAAAGTGGAAGCTGGAGTAATAGTAATTGATGGTTTAAATGCATCATGGTCATGTTATAAACAAGAACAAGATAAAATGTAAATAAAATGTTTGTTACACTATAAAACAAAAATGTATACTTTATTTTGTCAACATTGCTCCACTTTACATAAAGACCTCACATCTAGACATTATCTGCATCTTCATTATACAGAAGAGAGAAAGGAGACTTAAATAGGTTAAGTAACTTGCCTAGCTTCATATGACAATTAGTTGGCAAAACCAGAGCTTACGTTCTTTTTATTATATATGTATGAAGCAGCTGGAAGGGTCATGGGATTAATGTGACATGTTTTCTGCAATGCTGATTTTGCAAAAGAGATTTGGAGGAACACGTTAAAATTAAATTAAAAGGTAATTTAAAACATAATTGCGTTATAGTAAAACAAAGTCACCTGAAGGGTGGAATGCCTGATGTGCATGTATTTTTAAGATAAAACACAATGTTTTATGGTAAGTTTATCAAATCAGATTCAATTTAACAAAGTACTTTATAACATAATGATAAAATTATAGTATTAATCAGATATGCTATAAAATTTTTCTCATGATAGAGCTGAGATTATAAATTTTATGTTTTCTTTACCAAACTATAATGTGTGATTTTTTAAAACATATGCTTTCTCAGAGCACAAGCTAATTTTTTATCTCCTATGTTAAGTGGTCTGCTACCATGACAAGAGATTGACTTGTCTGTCAAATCATCATTTTTAGTGCTCCATAGCATGCTACTGCATGGAGGCACGATAATTAGTTTACCTTAACCCACCCTGGTTCCAGTTTTTTGTTTTAGATACAAGCTTGTAACAGTGATCCTTACTTATATGTCTTTGCACTCCTGTCCTGTTAGTTTCACCACAGATTGAATCATTTTACAATTTCAGTGTAAGAGTGCTGGTTTCCTCACATGTTTATAGCTGGATTTGATCAATTTTATCATTATTTTAGTTTCTGCTGATACGGTGTCCAAAATCTTATTTCATGGTTGGTTTAATTTGCTCTCCTTTGATCATGAAAGAGAAAGATTATCCTTTTTTGTAATTGAATTTATCGGGGTGACATTGGTTCACAAAACCATATAGGTTTCAAGTGTACAACTCAACAAAAATCATCTGCACACTGAATTGTGCGCCCATTGCCCAAAGCAAAGACTCTTTCAGTCATCCTCATGTATCCCTCTTTTGCCCGTCTCCACCTACCCAACCCCCCTTTCCCTCTGGAAATCACTACACTGTTGTCTGTGTCTCTGTGATATATATATGTTTCTTTTGCTTAATCCCTTCACCTTCTTTCATCCAGCCCTCCAGCCCCCTCCCCTCTGACAGCTGTCAGTCTGTTCTGTGTATCCATGCCTCTGTTTCTATTTTGTACATCAGTTTATGTTCTGTAGATTCCACATGTAAGTGAGATCATATGGTATTTGTCTTTATTTGACTGGCTTACTTCACTCAACATAATAATCTCCAGATCCATCCATGCCGTCACAAAAGATAATTGTCTTTTTACACATTTGTTAGCCATTAATATTCCCTTTTTGTGGGAATTTCCTCTTTTATTCTGTTTGTTAGGATGTAGGCTAAGTAACTGGCACAAGAGACCCAAAGATATAATGGTCCAAATAAGATAAGAATTTCTTTCTCTCTCACATAATACATAAGTAGTCCCAGCTGGCCGGGTAGCTCTGATCACCATAGTAATTCCAAGACCCAAGTTCTGCATCATGCTGTTCCATCATTCCAAAGTGTTATCCTCACTGGGATTGACAAAACTGGATTAGCCCCAATCTAGATTCCAGCTCCTAGTAAGGAAGAAAGAAAAAGGGAAAAATCAAAAGCAAATTATTTGCTATTACACAGTGAAAAAGAAGTTGCACACATTACTTCAGCTCATATTCTTTTGGCCAGAATTTAAATTTCACATCACACCTAAATGCAAGAGAAGCTGTAAGATATAGCTGGGTGGCCACGTGCCCAGCTAAAAATTTATTACTATAGGAGGAAGAGAGAATGGATTTGGGGGTTCAGCTAGCAGTCCAAAGAAACACACTCTTGTCTATGTTTCTAGAGGAGTTTACATCTTTTTTTTTCTTGATTTATTAATCTTATATATTAAGGACTTTTTTTCTGCCATTTGTCATAAATATTTTTCCTGTTTGTTTTCTCTTAACTTTGCAGAGTATTTTTTTTCTCTATACAGTTTTAAATGTTTATGTAAACATCTAACAGTATTTAAAAAAAATTTCTTGGCTTTGGTATTGTGCATAGAGGTTATTCCTCACAAACAAGCCTGTATGTGCTTTTAATATTTTTACAGATTTTGTTATATTCAAATCTTTAGTCTCTTTGGAATTTGTTTTGCTGTAAGGTGTGAAGTATTTTTTTCTTAAATAATAAGTATTATATTTTGCCTGACTAGTATTATTATTTCTAAATAATGATTCTCTTGTCCCGACATCATTTATTGAATCATGAGTCTTTTCTCCACTGAGTCAAAGAGGCATGTTCATGTACTACTCTCTCACTGTAGTTGGATTTGTTTCTGGACTCTCTTTTCTAATCAATTGAATCTTTTCCTGTATCAGTACCATGAATTTTAATTTATTAAATGATAATAATATAGCTTAATATCTTTACTACTCTTTAAAAATTATTTTTTTCTCATGCATTGTTTTAAATAAATTTAAGCGTCATTTCATTAAGCTTTTAAAAAAAATTCTATTCTGTCCATAACAATATTGTTTTTAAATTGACATTAATCTTTAAGCAATTTACTTTCTAGACCTCTTTTTGGTAAGCTTTATTGATCTATAGTTTACAAATATCTTTCATTAAGTTTTAAAGATATACATGTGAATGGTGCAATATAACAAATTTTTGCTGTTCATACTCATATTTTAGAACTCATATTTTTAAATATCCTGATAATATGGAGGAAAAGAAAATAACTTTACATTGTGGAATAGAACTTCAGATTTTGTTACTGTTTTAGTTGACTATTTCATGGGAGGCTTTCTGGCATCTTTTGCAAGGGGAATGACAGGAAGTGTGTTTTGTGTTGATTGTTAAATTGTTTTGTTTTTTGAGAGCTTCCTTTAAAAAACTTGTATAAATGGGAGGGGATTGAGGAAGTCCTAAGGAGTCTAGAAGTTCTGAGAGAACAGAGAAGTTTTCATAGGAAATCCTTTTCTATTTTAGAGTTACAAAATTTCCAAATAGTAGATTTTATTATGTGTGGTAAGATAGTAAGAACTATTGCCAGTCAAGCTGATGTAAGTAATCTCTGTAGTCATGAACTCCCATGATATGTATTCAGAACCTCTCTAAATATCCCCAGCCCCATCCTCATTAGATTTCTTGTAGGCACATTTCTGTAGCTTCCAAAACATCTTATTATAACATGTGTTCATAATTGAATAGACAAATATCCATATTATAGTAAATGGCAACTGCTTAGCAAATCAGTGCATTTTGACAATTTTAACAATTGATTTTATGAACTCAGATTTACTCAACAATTTTTAGGGTACTACTAATTAAGACTATTTCTTGAAATAGTCTCCTAGATGTAATAGAAAAAAGGATTTTTAAAAAGATAATATGGATATAAAAATATCACATCAGAGTTTGGTTTCAGCTTATTTCAGTGATAAAAACTTTAAAAAATCTATTTTAGGGAAGCATTAAATAATGGAAAGAGCACAGACTTAGGAATAACCTGATTTCCAGGTCTAGTTTTGACATTTACCAGCTGTATGACTTAGGGTAAATTTACTTAATTTTACTGAGTTTTAATTTCCTTATATATGAAATGAGAATAATAATCATTATCTTAAAATGATTTTGGCCGTTAAATGCATTAAGATAAGAAGCACTTATAATATATACATGTTATATAATATAATCAGTAAATATCACTTCTACTTTCAAAATAATGGATATTATCATTAAGCCCTTACCATAGCCCTGGATAAGTTCACTACGTGTGTGCCTCTTTTAATTACTTCAACCTTTCAATGTTGCTTTAGTCTCATTTCACAAGTCAGGAAAGTGAGGACGGGAGTCATTTGGAAGGAATAAATAAATGGAAGAAAGGAAAACATGAACGAGGATTTCAGTAGAAGAAACTTGAGAAAAGCAAGGGTGGGCATTTGCTAGATGTGGAAAGAGAAGAGTGCAGAGGAGAGTGACTAATGAGAGATAGTGAAGGAAAATGGAACGTATGAGTCATCAGAGGGGAGGTTTCCTTTTGGCAACTGCACACTGGCTGCAAGCATCATACAGTCAGTTGCTGAAGAAACTGCCACAGCTTTAATTTATGAGTCTAAGGAGAATTTTCCCCATTTAGTTTGCTTTCTATTTATTATCTTTTTCCTTTCCAGTGATTCTGGGTTAAGATATTTCAGATGTTTCTCTTATTCTCAATCGACTTTATCTTAGGCATATTTCCTGGATTAATATAGTTTTCAGACCCTTGTTTTTATTAGTTTCCATGATTTGCTTACATCTTTTTTATGTCAGGTTGCTATTCTGTAGTTTAAAATTGAACTGGAAGAATAGTTGTTTTAAATCTATATGATAAATTAGATTAACGTTGGAAGGTTTCATTTATGAGGTGTGGTATCTTGCTGTATGAGATCAGACTTCTCCAAAATTTTTCTATGAATACTACCTTCTTTTTTTAACTTTATTATATGTGAATTATATAAATTTTATTCCTTTTCTCCTTCCTTCTCTCTTATGAGAAAAGAATTTAAAGGCAGGTAAGTTCTTTCTCCTCCTTATCTGAGATAAGGTCTCTTCTTAGGTACTAAACTCACAATTTAGTCTCTAATGCAATAAGTGCCATTGTAAGAACAGAAAAATATATAAGGGAACATGAAATTCTGTGATGCAGAGGACAGAGATTCAGTTAAGTTTCAGAGACACTTCGGAACTGGTACTCGAAGACTTTGTGACAGAACTAGGAAGGGCATTTTAGACAGAGAAACAGGCTAAAGAAGGCAGGGAGCACCTTAGGTTGTTCAGTGAGTTGCAACCTAAATAGGAGCAGACCTCTACAGAGTCTTACTGTGGCTACTAGAGACAAATGTGATTCAGTGCGATTGTGTCTAAAAGAGACTTTGCAGTCTTAACCTGCAGCTGGTGGGCAGCTAGTGTCACTCTAATGCTCACTATAATGCTAACGAGCAATGCTGGAAGCAAGTGTCAAGTTCATCAAGTGGAGAAGCTAAATTATACCCCTGTAACTCTCTGCCTCTGAGGAAACCTACTATGGGGATTTCTACATAATGGAAATTGCTTTTATTTCAATCATTCTACTTACGTATTTCTGGCTTTTTTCCCCTAAATTTTGTATTGTTTTGTTATGCAGCTAGCCATTGATCCTTTTAGTAATAGATTGCATTTATTGAACTTGTACCACGTGCCAGCTACTCCTCCGTGTTCTTTATGTATTCTATCACCCTCAATAGCTTTCTAATCTCTCCTCTCATAATTTTATTAGTTTTATTGACTTCATGTGTTTTGTAGATCAAAACGGTCACAAAACCACTCCCAACTAGAGGGAACCTGAGAAAGTGCATATTTAGCTTCTTCAGCCTCTAGAGTAGAGGCTACAGAAAAAGAACCCTTGGGAATGGGTATGTTGGCTATATACACCCTTTTCTTACTGCCCCACTTTGCTTATCTCTTCCCCTGTTAATTTCTTGTTATCAATCCAATTATTTCTCTCTAAAGAAACAAAAAATTCTTTACAATTTAATACTCTTTATTGTTATATTTGGCATATATATTGAAATTTTATGAAAGGATAAATTATACTTTAAATTTTCAATTTGATTTGTATGGACTAACAGTTATCAAATTTTAGCCTTATAAAAGCAGTTCTAGGGAGGGAATGTTTACATATACTTTGGTATAATCTTTTGTTATTCATATCCTTTGTTGCTATTTTAAGACATGAATATTATGAGTCAGATGGAAGCAGTTGTTTATTTTACCTGAACTGAAGCTTTTAGTTACAGTATGTCCTCCAAATTTATAAAGCAGTAGAATCATTTGATATAAGCAGTTGGAATAGTTCATTCATTCAATAAATGTTAAGTACCTCTTATACTTGTGGGTATTGAGAAATGTAAAAGTTGGTAGGGAGTGATATTTGACAACAGAGTGCCTCTTTGCGAAAATTAAAGCAATTATCAGCCTTAATACAACAAGCAAATACACATACATGGGTGGATGGATGAATGATGGATGGATAGATGAACAGAGACAGATAAACAGATGCCTAGTAAAAGATTAATGTTATAATTAGTAGTGTTACAATATTATGTTGTCAAAAGTTCATTAACTTCTTAAAAATTAAGGTCGACAGATGTGCAATGGAATTAGAACAGAGCCGGGACCTGAACAATACCATAGTGCACATTGACATGGATGCTTTCTATGCAGCTGTGGAAATGAGGGACAATCCAGAGCTGAAGGATAAACCCATTGCTGTAGGATCATCTAGTATGTTGGTAAGTAGATAAAGACAAAAAGGAAATTTCATAATATATTCAAGTAAGCCTTATTGGTTTATGAAGGGGAAAAACTTTATTGAATTCTACCAGTTTACTGAGTATTTTTCTGGTTGCTCCATGTGTTCAATTGCTGGATCCTTTCAATATCCCTTAAGGTACAGATTTTCATTTCCACTTGACAGATAAGAAAATAAACTCAGAGAGGTGTTTAATAACTTCCCTGAAGTTTCAAACCTGGTAAATGGTAAAGAGGCATTATATCTTTCTGTTGCAAATTATATTTTTTAAATATGAGGGAGGACCCAAAAAAACAGAATTACCTTCTGGAGAGCGGGCCACTTGTAGTACAGGCTTCCCCCACTAGGAACCCATCTGTATCAGTGAACCAGCTTGTGTTGTTGTAAGAGGTCATGTTTGGCTTCAGTTAATTTTTTTTGAAGACTCTTTCAGTGTGCTTGCCTGTTTCATGATGGGTGATTTATGAGTACACCTGCCCACGTGGAGCTGAGTATGTAGCAGTTTTTGACCAATAGTGGCATGACCCCAGGCCCTCCCCTCCCTATTCACCTGATATTACCCCAAGCATCTTTTTTTATCCCCCTCTTTTTTTTTGTTTCCCCTAATGAAAAATGTCCTCAAAGGACATACGGAGGATCCAGAGACACATGAAAAGATGCTCAGTATCGCTAGCTATCAGGGAGATGCAAATTAAAACCACAATGAGATACCACCTCACACCAGTCAGAATGGCCATCATAAACAAAGCAACAAACAACAAGTGTTGGAGAGGTTGTGTAGAAAAGGGAACCCTAGTGTACTGTTGGTGGGATTGCAGACTGGTACAACCACTGTGGAAAACAGTATGGAACTTCCTCAGAAAGCTAAAACTGGATCTCCCTTTTGACCCAGCAATTCCACTGCTAGGATTATACCCTAAGAACCCTGAAACATCAATCCGAAAGAACCTATGCACCCCAATGTTCATAGCAGCACAATTTACAATAGCCAAGTGTTGGAAGCAACCTAGGTGCCCATCAGTAAATGAATGGATCAAAAAACTAGGGTACATTTACACAATTGAATTCTATGTAGCAGAAAGAAAGAAGGAGCTCCTACTCTTTGCTACAGCATGGATGGAGCTGGAGAGCATTATGCGAAGGGAAATAAGCCAGGCGGTGAAAGACAAATGCCATATAATCTCACCTTTAACAGGAACCTGATCAACAAAACAAACAAACAAGCAAAATATAACCAATGACACTGAAATAGAGAACAGGCTGATAGTGACCAGAGGGGAGAGGGGAGGGATTTTCAGGGGAAAAGGGGAAGGGTTTGCAGGAACTAGTATAAAGGACACAAGGACAAAAACTAAGGCAGGGTAGTGGAATGGGAAGGAGGTGGGGAGGCCTGGGGGGGTGGCTGGGATGGGAGTAAAAGGCAGAAAACTGTACTTGAACAACAATTAAAATTTAAAAAAAAACAAGAAAAATGTCCTCAAAGGGAAATGTTTTGCTGATGTGGAAGAGGTGAAACAAAAAAACTGCACTAAAAGGCATTAGAATTGACAGTTCAAAAACTGTTTGGAGCAGTGGAAAAAAATGTCCCAATAGGTGTATTTCATCAAATGGAGAATACTTTGACGGTAATTGAAGTTTAAACATATAACAATAAATAAACAACTTTTTATAAATAAATTCCAGGTTTTTAGGGCTCATCTTGTAACTGTTCTGGTTAAAGAAAATTGAAGAAAAAGGAAAATGATATTCTAACCCTGAGGTTTGCAAACAATGGCCTGCATGCCAAATCCAGTCTGCCACCTTTTTTGTAAATAAAATTTTACTGAAACAGTCAAACCCATGATTAGTTTACTATTGTTGTTTCACTTAAAGAGCTTAGCTGAGTGTTTGCAATAGAGACTGTATGAATGTAAAGCCTAAGTAATTACTATCTGGACCTTTACAGAAAAGGTTTGCAACTAGTTCTAGAGTAACATATATCATTGATGTAGTACTGTAATTAAGTAGTTTTTCCCTTGACTTGGAACCTTTGCTTTTCTGATTACTATGTTGTTCTTCCTTATTTCCAGCCTAACCATAGAAGGTAAAGATGACTAAGATAGCCATAGGTAGCTTAAATGTGTTGGGAATTAAAAGTAGAACTGGAATAAATGGGTTTTGGTATTAAAAAAACATGCAAGAGAACAAGGAGAGTTCTTCCCTGTCCCTTAATGCCTTCTGATGCCTTAACTATAAACCTAATTTCTACTAAGTTATTATTTTATTACAAAACTATAATCTGCTCATTATCTCTGCTCCCATGAGTATGTAGGCAACTAATAGTCCTGTCCCCAAAACAGCGTTTATGGGAAGGATACTCCCCTTTCCTATAAATCATCAACTAATATTTGAATAAATATATTCAATTTTACTAGGAATTTATAATACTAGGCTCTGGCTGTGTAGCTCAGTCAGTTAGAGTGTCATCCCTGTACACCAAGGTTGTGGGTTCTATCCCTGGTTAGGACACATACAAGAATCAACCAATGAATGTATACATAAGTGGAACAACAAATTGATGTTTCTCTCTTTCCCCCTTTCTCTCCCCTCATTCTCTCTCTCTCTAGAATCAACAAATAAAAAAATGAAAAAATACATAGTGCTATATATAATATATGAGTATATACTTATATATAACATATTAAAGTATGTGTATGCTGTGTATGCAAATATATAGTATGTAGATATATACTATATGTGTATGTTTACATATATGCACACATATGCCTATGTGTATATATGTGTACATATATTTACACCCATGTGGCATAGTCATGTTAAAGCTAACCCCACTGTTAAATTCACAAAATATTTCTTTCCTATAATTTTTATTTTCCTAACAATTGGTTATTGTTTCCAAATTCAAAATGATTATCTGTTATATTTAAACAAGATTACTCCCCTTGTATATATGCTGACCTAATAGATTTTCCTTCTAATGAGATTTGAAGCTTAATTGTTTTGTCCTGTTAAACTAATAAAAATGTATCTTTGCAGTAGTGTTTGTAGAGACACATATTTGATTAATACAGTCTGTTACAGTTAGAATTCTTTTTGAATGAATTTGATGGATGCTTGAAATGTTTAAGTTAGCACTCATAGTTAGAACTTAGACCCTGTAGCACTTATTTATTGCTGCATAATGAACCCCTTCAGTACTTAGTGTACAACCATTTATTTGCTCATGATTCTGTAATTTGAGCAGAGTAGAATGGGAATGGGGATAGCTAATCTCTCCTCTACCTGGGGTTGGCAAGAGCTCTTTAGCTGAGGCTGCAGGGTCCAAACTGGCTTCACTAACATGCTGGGCACTTCGGCTGACTGAGGTGGGAGAAATGGCTTCTAGTCATTCAGCTTCCCCCTCTCATGGTGCGTTATTATTCATTAATTAACCTAAGATCCTTACATGGTTGCAGGATCCCAAAAATACAAAGGCTGAGGCTGCTGACTTGGTAACGCCTAGGCTTCATGATTCACATAATGTCACTCCTTTACATTTTTTTGGTCAAAGCATGTCACAATGCAAGTCACTTGGCATGAGGAACTAGAACCCACCTTTTGATAGGAAGAACTGTAAAATACTGTGGCTATGATTTACCATCTACCACAAACCTAAAAGTTAAAGGAAGTCATATCTAAAATGTTGTTTCTAGTCTACTACAGATGTAGCTTTTATATCAATTCCATTAGACTTCTTTATATTTAAGCATTGGTTTGCCATTCTAGTGCCATCCGCATTTTTTGTTCCAGAATACTGACCATGGATTACATAGTTTAGAGTACTATCAGGGGTTTTTTAATACTACTTAAAAAACCATTAATGGCTATTAAATGTTATTATTATGAAATAATTACTCCATTTGACAGATTCTGTTTTGCATTTCTTTGACTTTTAACTTAAAATTCCAAACAAAGATTTCATTTATGATGAAAACTATGGTCTACCATATTGACAGAGACTGCTGCCAGGTGTCGTTTACAGGATTTAATGAGTAATGTTCTCCTCTTTACTCTCAGTTTTTTACTTCTGTCTCCTAGTCAAAATGTTTTCACCAAAGAAGATATTCAAGTCTTAAGAAATAAAACTTAACTTTTAAAGTTCTTTTAAGCCTTTATTACTTCATTTTGGAGATTTAATGTTACTGACCATATATTAGACCTTTGATTTTTATTGTAGATGAAAAATTTCCAAAATCCCCAAAAGACCAAATTTCAAATATGTACTATTATACCATACTGTTACTTTCCATACTATTAATTGCATGTACCATCTATGTTGTTTGTACTATGTTACTTTATGATTATATGTTACTATTATTACTATATTCTTACTATTTTTTAAATACTAAAAAAAATTAAATCCTCACCCAAGGTCATGTTTATTGATTTTAGAGAGAGAGAAGAAGGGACAAAGAGAGAGAGAATATCAATGTGAGAGAGAAACATCATCAGTTGCTTCCTGTGTACTCCCTGACCAGGGATCAAACCTGCAACCTAGGTATGTGCCCTGACCGGGGATCAATGTCCAACCTTTTTGTGTACAGGACAACGCTCCAACCAACTGAGCTACTCGGCCAGGGCCATACTCTTGCTTTTATGTAACATCAACCACTATCATCCAAACTTTGATATATAGTACAATATTATGGCTATGCCTTAAAACCAATGAAGTTTAGTTACTGGAAATATAAGGGAACCTTTTTATTAGCACAATCTTGCTTATTACCTGGTGTCACATTATAAATACAGGACAGATGCCCTGGCTGGCGTAGCTCAGTGGATTGAGCACGGGCAAAGCATCACAGGTTCCATTCCCAGTTAGGGCACATACCTGGGTTGCAGGCCATGGCCCCCAGCAACCGCACATTGATGTTTCTCTCTCTCTCTCTCTCTCTCTCTCTCTCTCTCTCTCTTTCTCCCTCCCTTCCCTCTCTAAAAATGAATAAATAAAATCTAAAAAAAAAAGGCACTGGTGCATGATTTAAATCAATAAATAAATAAATACAGGACAGCAGTGAGAGAGTCATGCTATCATAATACAAACCATGATACAATAAAAATAAGCTTGATTTGAGACAGTGACCTATAAAAGAAATGTCCTTGAATTGAAAATGCACGTCAGTAATGTGTTTCTTTTTAATGCATTGATCAATATGTTCATTTAGGTTTCTATATTTTTTCCATGTGATCCATTTTCTTTCAGAGTACCTCAAATTACCGTGCAAGGAGGTTTGGAGTTCGTGCAGCCATGCCAGGATTTATTGCTAAAAAACTCTGCCCACAACTTACTATAGTGCCTCCAAACTTTGACAAATACCAAGCTGTGAGTAGAGAGGTAAGTCCAATGTCTCACCCCCTACTTAGTTATAGCCTTTCACTGATTTCCTGTCACCTACAAAGTCAAGTCCACATGCTTTTACACATAAGAATTTGGCCTTAGTTTAACCCTTCAGTCTAACCTCCTACCACTTCTTTAAGCCTGTATACTGAATACTGAGCTGCATATCATATCTAGAATTCATCCTTCTATTTCCCAGTTCTTTGCTCTTCCACATGTTTTTTTCATCTGCTTAGCAACCTCTGTCTCCCCAGAAAATTTTGAATTGCCTTAATTATAACCTTAATTAACTTTAGCTTTTTTTCTTAATGTGCACTATACATATGGACTCTACCTAATATTTATAATTTACAGAATCTACTCAAGTCATTAATTTGAACCTCTTTTCTGAATAATTTTTTTATCCATGTTTTTACACAGGAACACACTTCACTTATTTTGATTAGTTGCTTTCCTTAGCCCACAACCTAGTAAAGATGCTTATGAGCATTTAATGTCTAGGAGACTGATAAAGAAAAAAGGGAATAATCTATTGCTTTGAAAAGGATCTCTGAAGTATAAAGATGTGATTATACATTAAAATTACCTAAACTATCATATACGAAAAACTGCCATTTTCTCTATTTTTGATAACTTAGCTATCATAGCAGTGCTGGAATGTAAGTCATAAATTAAAATTTTATAATGCTACCTCAAACACTTTACACAAGTGAGGTAAAATGCAATGTGTTATAGACTGCTCTCTGAATTGAAACACTTAAAAAACCATGCCCTAGTATTTACTCTCCTTTAGCCATGCAAATGATCTTTAGATTCACTCCTCTTATTTGTATTCCACCTCATTTCTCCTAAAAAAGAACCCCCCCAAAATTAAAATAATATCCCACACAAATTTTTTAAAAAATGTATGAGCAGTCTGTGGCAGCAAACACCTTTGCACCCACCTCTGGTAGGGTGTGAGTTGGAGAAACACGTTCACATTTGGTTACTGCTTATCTGTTTGACTGTATTTCTAATTGGAAAGAGATAAAATGCTGACATTTAATAAGGTAGGCCTTTAATAAGTTTGAAAATCTTTCAAAGACTTTGTAAGAAAGCTTTTTTTAAGTCCTACTTTAATTCAGCAAAACTTTGGACAGTATGACAATGAGAACTAAATTGTTTTTAGTAACCTTTAGTTATTTGCATAAGTTGGAGAAATCTTTTTTCAAATTTCAGTAGGATCTAGCTAGTTTATTTGCAGATAACAAATGGGTTTTTATGTGTAAATGAACTATAGCATAAATTCCCTGACTATAAATATATGAATATTTATGCTTTTGTTTATAAGTTTAGGGAAAGCCATTTTGTTTTATCCAAAAGAATGGGATAGCTTGAAGTGTTCTTGAAGCCCGAGTACTTGCTATTTACTGGAAAATGTCTATTCTCATTCTTAAAGCCCTGTCCTGTGTAAAGGAAGTTAGTGAGTACTCAGTGCCTCTGAGGAGTAAGTACTGTTCATTCAGAGTAATCTTAGCTGCCTGCCAACTACAGGCTTTCCAGAGTTTCATTTTCACTAGAAAGATTCTTTTTGAGTACATCATAAAAACGGTTTCTTCTACAAGAACAGAGTTAATTAAGGTTCTCTTTGAGCAAAGCGTGGCCAAGTTTTATGTCACCATTTTCTAAAATTACCTTTCACTCAGCTGTTCATACTTATATTAAGCTAAAAAGCTTTCTTTTTATAAATCATAAAGAAAGGTTTTCTTCTGGTGCAGTAGACAGCTTTTAAATACTAGATGGAACCATAACATAATTTAGCAAGTATGTTTTTCTAACATACATATTATTTTGGCAATCATTTCCTCTAACTTCAGCTAATATTTCAGAGGTTAAAAAATAAAGAAAAAATAAAAAGGTGAATGAGTAAAAAAAATTGGTTTCATGAGTAATGAAACTGTCTTATATAAAAGGCATTTCTGGAATCACACAGAGATTCTGATCTCTCTATGTATTCCTGTTATCCCAAGATGCAACTCCAGGCTTTTCTCCATCATTTGTTACAGCCACAGACACTACAGGTTTTTGCCATCCTTTCCACTATAAATCCTGATGATTGAACTTTGTTTTCTTGAATGGATACATGCATTAATGTATGTATTGAGTGGAGTTTTATGTGCATGTGATAATTAATTGAGATAGAACTACTTTCTAAAGCAACATAGTACCTTTATGTAAGATTATTCCTTTTAAAAATATACAAACACCATCATAAAAGGTGAGGGGGAACAGGATTCTATTGTTCTTTCCTACTTCCACTTTTGATCAACTAGTTAGAATTGCAGTGCTTAACCATTTTTTCTGTGCGTACCAGAATGGTGTTGTCTGAGATTTATTGAAATCACTTACTATATCTAGATATAGGTGGCTAAATAGAGGTATCAAATAAACCTGGTCTTCTGCATTCATAATCTATTTTCATATGGAAGAGAATTTGGACAAGTTTGCCATGGCAGTAAATTATTTATTCCCTAAATCCATGAGCTATTGATTGCAGGGTTGTTACTATAGTTGCAAAGTAAGAATATAATATTCCTTATCAGCTGTGTGTGACAGATTTTGTTATGGCAACAAACATTAAACTATTTTGTTCATTTTGAAGGTTAAGGAAATACTTGCTGATTATGATCCCAATTTTATGGCCATGAGTCTTGATGAAGCCTACTTGAATATAACAACGCACTTGCAGGAAAGACAAAATTGGCCTGAGGACAAAAGAAAATATTTCATCAAAACAGGGACCTCTCTAAAAAATGGTAAGCAATTTATTAGAACAATCAAACTAACAAACAAATAAAAAACCCTTTGAATTTGAATTAACCTAGTTAACCTATTAGCATGCATAGGTGGTAGGACTAGCTAGCTATACCTTTATTATGAAAAAATTATTATTAGAAACTTATAATATACCAGTAGGTTTTCTGAGTTAAATATGTGAAATGTTACTTTAAACCAAATGCTATTGTTAAATATCTAGACTTTAAGACTATGCAGAGTCCCTGAATACAGCAATTTCATAGCAGTTCTTTTCCTAAAATTGAACTAACGAAGGGTTGGAATACATTGAATCTGAGGGGCTTATCTCTTTAAGGTGGCCTTTTGTTGTAATTGCAAATAGTTTTTTAAAAATTTGCTTCAAACTATCACAACATTGGGTGATTTTTTTTTTCTTCATTTCCCAAACTAACAACTCCCAACTTCCTTTTTTGCCTTAGACCTTACTTTTATTCTTTTATATATGATGAAACAGAAGTTTCATGACCCAGAGGGTTTTTTTTTAAATGGTCCCCTTATTACCTATCCAAAATGATACCAAGAAACATGAAGATATTATGAATACTGCTTTCAGCTTTCTCTCATACTTATGATTATTTCAAATGTTCGAGGAGTCCTGGGTTCCTGAGCCAAGTTCACCTGGATTAAAAGGTAGAACCAGGGTTTTTGCTCACTACGACAGCCACATTCCGTGTGCACAACTCACTGACAGCTTCAGTGGGCACCACTGTCTGTGCCCCTGAAGCAAAAGCAGTGGGTTCTCAATGACAAAAGTTCTAACTCTTACATTGCTTGGGTCTCAAATCTTTGGAGCCCCTTCTCTACCTTCTTTACAGTTCTAAGAGGTAAGTGTTTTTAATAGAAACATTAAAAATAAACAAGGATGATTTCTGCACAGAGGCTTGGAACAAAACATTTTATTTCCTTAGTTTAACTTGATTGTTTGGGGAAGTGGCACGAAAAGCCTCACGTCACTTTGCTTAAATTCTCACTTTGTTATTTCCTTACTTTTCACAAGAGAAAGGGGTGGGGGGCATTCAATGATTATGTCAAAGCATCCCCTGGGGGCCTTCTATAACAATTACTTTCATATATATTTTTTAAAGGTTACATGGGAACTAAAGTCAATGTTTTCATTCTCTACTAATGTTCTTTTTATTTATTATAATATGTCTAGACTCACTATGAAGATGTGAATTTTTAATATCTGTTGTTTTAACATATTTATGTATTCCTATTCCTATGTTTCATACTCTTAAGCAATTTAAATAGCTTGACCTTTTTTGGAAATATATAAATATCTGTGGGCTGACTCTCGGGCATATCTGATTTCCCATTGTGCCATGGGAAGCTGTGAGCTGGAGCCATGCAGGTATTTGATGCAGCCTCCTCTAAAGTCCAAGACAGTTTTCTGCTGTTTGCCCCTTTTCTAAAAGATGTGATCTTTGGAAAATTCTTGCTAACTACTACGTGTATATACAAATAAAATAATTATTTTATGTTTATTCTGCCATGTAAATCTGAATCATGATCGTCAAGGAATGTGTGAAACTAAAATACTGTACATTTTTAACACTTTGCCATCCAAATGGATGTTTTAATCCTAGTATTTCAGATTATAAGAAACCTTAGTTCTTGACTCTGATTACCTCAGTTAGGGGATTGTAAGGATATGTCTTTCAGAAAGCAAATAAGAAACCACTTTGGCATTTAGTTGCTCATCCATGCCTCACAGAGAAGTAGACAGACTTGAAAGGTAACTGTATCATCATTCAGCAGCTCTAACAATGAAACTGAAGGCCGCATGCTTCACTTCCTGCCTTACGTAGTGTTCTACTATCAGTGTGACTCCCCCAAGGGCAGGGTGATAGAGCCGTGAGGAACATAAAAATGGCATGAGGGCCCTTCAGAAGGGACTTGTGAACAGGACAGGTGTATAATACCTTACTTGAGCTGCAGTTTTTCTTCTCTCTTTGCCTTGACTTCCACCCATCCAGGTGGGGAAAGGGGGTATAAGTAAATAGCATTTCAACCACCAGTCTTAATCCCCTCTGAATTGCTTCGCAATTTAAACCAGAACATGGCAAATGGAAGGAACTGAAGTACACGAATAACAGCTAATGTAAGGCTTATTTCGTAATGTCCTAGGGATTCAGATTTGGAAAACATCTCTCTGTAACTTAATTTGTATTGTATACTTTAAAATTAGAAATGAATCAGATGTTTGTCATATTGCTTATATTATCTTTAGAAATCTTCCAAGTTCATTTTTAAAGTAATATGCATTCATATGTATCTTAAAATTAGAAATTTAATTTTTGCTTCTGCACTTACCTTAATTTGGAAAGCATTTATATCTAATAAAATTATGAAATGAGATCAGAAAGCTCTGTGGTTAATCTTAGTTATCAGTGTGTTTAAACTGCATTTCTCCTCTATTAAGCCCACAGAATAAAGTCTTTAATGGATTTGTTCATGAGACATTTTTAATACCACTATATATTTAAGTGTATTTTACAGAATATTTATAAAAAATGCAAAGGAAATGAGGTAATAACCAAATAGATATTTTTGTTCTGCTTTTTAATAATAATATTACTGTATTTTGCCATGTATAATATGCTCCCATATATAATGTGCACCCACGATTTTGGCCCAAGCTTTCAGGAAAAAAAATCTTTCATTTTTAGTTTTCTAATTATTTATTTATTTATATTTAAAGAAAATCAATTATTGTATTCCAGGGTATTGTTTTGCATATGGATATCGTTATCACTTTCTAGTGTTACACTTTGAACGCATAAGCATAAATTAAGGAAATTAAAAACATTTGTATAGTTACAGAATTACTACTATCCATGTATAATGTGCATACTTATTTTCCCCTCAAAAATTTAGGCAAAAAAGTGTGCCTTATACATGGCAAAATACAGTAGTTTACAGCCTATTGGTAGTAATAAAGGCTTCTTTCCCTGAACCCAGGACAATGGTTACTCTGATCAGACCTTAAGAATTTGTATTTTTTAATGGATATACATATGTAAAATAGAGACTGCAAATTAAAAAAAAAGAATTTGTATAGCACCAAGAAGTAACTTCTGTTTCTTTCAAATGTGCCTTTAGTAAAATTGATCCTTTATGAACAGACAAGTCAAAATTAAAACCAGCATTTGAAAGAAGAAAATTCAGATTATGTTAATATATGAAAAGTGTGTTCCATGAATGAAGGAAATTTAAGTTTTTTTCCTCTAAAAACAAAACTTATTTTTTTAGGAATTTATTTTACATTGCTTGATTCCTTCTCATTATTAAATTCTGATTTAAGAAGGATATTTTTCTCCTAGAGATAAGTGAACAAACAAAAAGAAAGCTGTCATTTTCTAAGAAAAAAGTAATATGATATAGGTACAATAATTAGTGGGTTTTACTTAGGATATTTGTTTTTAAAATGTATACAATGGACATGGCTAATATATATTTTTTAAAAACCTTAGAATCATTGTTTTCTTTTTAAGACAGTTATAAAATCTAAATGATGACATTTCTGACCTTGGTACTTAGAAACAAAACTAAACTATATTTATTTTGTCTTTAGAAAGAATGTAACAAAACCTGATTTACGAACTATATGCTTTTTAAAATGAAAGTGAATTATTGTTCCTTTTCTAATTTAGGTAAGCCAGAAAAGGAACTTAATAAACTTAGTGAGCATGAACGATCCATCTCTCCATTACTTTTTGAAGATAGTCCTCCTGATTTGCAGACCCCAGGAAACACTTCCCAAGTGGACAGTGAAGAACAAAATAATCCTCAAACAATTCAAAACTCAGTTGTTTTTGGAACATCAGCTGAGGAAGTGGTAAAGGAAATTCGTTTCAGAATCGAGCAAAAAACAACACTGACAGCCAGTGCAGGTACTTAAACAGGATATTGATGGCTGTAACACTCATAATTTTGGGACTAAGTCATGTGTAATATTGTAGTTTGTCATTATAAAGTATAGAGTAACATTTTACTTATCCATTGTTTTTTTATTCAACTTCTAACAACCTATTTAGAATGCCTAGAACCTGCAGGTAAGTTGGAATTAAGCCAAAAAGCCCTTGAGCCCAAAGGAAAAAAAAACTATTTATAAATCTCAAGTAGCTTTTCTTTTTTTAAGCACAAATTATATTTTAATTATTTTTGGACATAGTGCTTTATTACTTTTCCCTCAGAAGACTGCAGCCCTTCCAGGGTTACAGTGCAGGAGAGACCCCAGATGGCCACAAGGTAGTAGACTGAAGAATCACCAACTGGCACATAACAACCTAGGACCATCCAGTGAAGGGAAAAAAAGATTTACATATGTCAGTAACCCATAAAGGTAACTGCTTAGCATAGAGGCTGATATTCATCTTAAGGATCCTAAATTATCTTATATAAGCCATATTAAGATGAGGTTGGTCTCTTTATACACCAAAGCGTGAGAACAGTAATAAAATTTAGGAAGATGTGTGTAAACATTTCAATGAACTATTTAATGATTATATTATAATGTTTTTATTTCAATTTCTCATAATCATTAAAAGTAGTACTTTATAACATAAAAATGATACACACATTTCATTATTGTTTTAAATATACAACCCAGAATTTTTGATATTTTTATGTGGATAATTTATACAAAGGACCTTTTCAAAGAATAAACATACATTCTAATTTATATTCTGGATCTTTCCTATAAGCTAGCCTATGTTTTTACTACACATGGTATGTAAGTTAACAATACGAAGGAGAGGTCCCAGAAAACCAGAATTATCTTCTAGAAAGTGGGCCCCTTATAGTACAGACTTTCCCTACTAGGTGAGTGTTGTAGGAACCCCTCTGTCTCAGTGCACCAGCTGGTGGTGTTGTGAGAGGCTGCATTTTGCTTCAGTGAATTTTTTTTGAAGACTCTTTCAACACGTTTGCCCATTTCACGATGGGTGATTTATGAGCGCACCTGCCCGCACCATGTTGACTGTTCAACAGTTTTTAACTAAAACCAGCATGATCCCCATGCCCCACCCTCCCACTTCACCCATTATCTCCCCAAACAACTTTTTCTGTTGTTTCCCTCGTGAAAAAAGTTCTCAAAGGGAAACTTTTTGCCAATGTGGAAGAAGTGAAACAAAAAATGGCAGAAGCACCAAAAGGCATCAAAATCGACCAGTTCAAAAACTGTTTTGATCAGTGGAAAAAACATCTCGATAAATGTATTTCAGATGGAAAGTATGTGAAGGTGACTGAAGTTTAAACACATCAGAATAAATACACAATTTTTTATAAATAAATTTCTGGGTTTTTGGGGTCCCTTCTGGTATCACTTAAACTCAGGAATTACTCTTAGACTGTAAAATACAATGGAGATTTAAATAGTCCTCATTTCTGTTGCAAAAATAACTAACAGTTCTTTTTCCTAAAACCATAGGAAGCCCAGGGGAGATAGATAATGATCCACTGTTATTTTTATTTTTATGTATTTATTTAACAAGGCATATTATTACAATTTATTACTATTATCTCAATATTCTCTTTCTAACATAGATGTGTTTTTTATTTATTGAATTTATTTGACATTGGTTAATAAAATTATATAGGTTTCAGGTATACAATTTTATAATACATTAACTGTATTGTATTCTCTGTTCACCACCCAAAGTCAAGTCTCTTTGCATCACCATTTATTCCCTCTTTTACCCTTTTCTACTCCCCCTCATCCAACTTCCCTCTGGTATACAGCATACTGTTATCTGTGACTGTGAGTTTTCTGTTTTGTTTTATGTTTTTGCCTAATCACACTGTTTTCTTAAAAACACTTTTTTTTACCCACTGTTACTTTTAAAATAGCATTTCACATCATTTCAGATTTTTTGCACTTAACATTATTTATTATTTTCTTATATTGTCATCATGTATTTTAAAGTTGTACATATCAATTTCTTTAAGTCATCAGAGTGTTCTTCTTTTAAGGCATTGCCCCAAATACCATGTTAGCAAAAGTATGCAGTGATAAGAATAAACCAAATGGACAATACCAAATTCTCCCTAACAGACAAGCCGTGATGGATTTCATCAAGGACTTACCCATTAGAAAGGTGAGATTTTATATAAAATTTATTACTTATCTCTCTCTCTCTCTCTCTCTCTCTCTCTCTCTCTCTCTATATATATATATATATATATATATATATATATACACTCTGAGTTCTGAAGAGATACTATTTAGGATGATAGTAATTCTTAGCTGAAAAGTGTTAAAACAGTAGGTAACTAGCAAGAACTATAGTAGATGATTGAATTGGAAGAAATCTTTCTATTGAACCCTTAATATGTGAGCTTTAGAAATCTTGTTTGCTGAAAAGTTTTAAGAAAGTAACAGATGACAGACTTTTAACCTTACCTCTCCTAAGGAGAAGAGGAATAAAAAGAATACAGAGAAGAGTTCTTTCAGCTGTAACTCAATATACGATCTTAGTTCTAAAGTACAGCTTGCTGTTAAATTAACACATATGATACTTCAGAGAGATTTAGAATTTTACTTGTTTTAACAAAAATACATCAAAATACTTTACCATGTTTAAAATGGTAAAATGATACTTTACGGGTTATAGAAAGGGGGGTATATTTTATTATTTTTAAAGCTTCTAGATTTTTCTGCATATAGATGCTGTTTAAACAATAATTGCACTATATACCATTTGATGTCATAGGTACAGGGGTGTCCAACCTGTAGCCCATCACGAAATCATAAATTTACTTAAAATATTATGAGATTTTTTTTGTGATTACGTGTTGCAATATATTTAATGTGTGGCCCAAGACAACTTTTCTTCCAGTGAGGCCCAGAGATGCCAAAAAGTTGGACACCCCAGAGGTAGGACTTTTCTCATTCAATATAATGTATGAGTAAATTTAAATAAAGCATTTTCAATGCTCAAAAGGAAGACTATATCAAAATATATAGTGTATAAAAATTACTGAATAGTTTATTGCATAAGGTGTGGCTATACAACAGTGTTTTCCGATATGTTTTTTAAAGTATGAATAGGTGTTCCATAAAAAGGTTCTGGGGTCAAATAACTTGGAATCTACCACCCTTGTGGGTCACAAAGATACTAATATATTAAAGATTTGTAAGTGTTACAGTGAGGAATTCAATTTAAATTTATTTATCCTAGCATTCCCCAAGTTTAACCACAGAACACCTCTTTTTTTAATGCTTTTAAAAATTTCATGGAATTTTACATTTACATTTTCATGGAACGCTAATTTAGGAAATGCCAAAAAGCAATTAAAGCAGTTTTCTTATGAAAATAACTTATGAAATAGTCATATTATTTATGCCTTTTATTGATTATAAAATGTATAATGAGATTACAATATCTGTTCTTACCTTAATTTTAAAATATGTTAATGATAAATATTGATTCTCTTCTAGGTTTCTGGAATAGGAAAAGTTACAGAGAAAATGTTAAAGGCTCTTGGAATTATTACTTGCACAGAACTCTACCAACAGAGGGCATTACTTTCTCTTCTTTTCTCTGAAACATCTTGGCGTTATTTCCTACAGATTTCCATGGGTCTGGGTTCAACACACCTGACAAGGTATCCATATGTGTATTCATTCTGCTTTTTATTTATTATTTGCCGAAATAACAGTTCTAACCATTGAAGTGGAGCCTATAAGGATAACATGTCTTTAAATTATTTTGGGCTGGCTCAATTTGGAATATAATTTTTTAATTAGAGTCAAAAGTTTGGATGTGGGAGAAAAGGAGAAGAGGGATAAAGAATCACTCCTAGGGTGTTGGCTACAGCAGTTGGATAGATGAACAAGAGGAATGATGGGTACTTTCTTTTCTGTACATGCCTCGTTCCTTGTTCAGAGCAGAAGAATACTGGAAGACTAGTGGTCAGGTTTTTCAGAAAAGCAAGATGGCTGATATTCCAGAATTTACTTTTTAAACAAGGAGATTGAATGATTCTTTGAAAACCTTCATGAACTAACTATTGGCTCCCCAGATTTATAATGATTTGTTCATTCGGTACTGAATACTTACTTTTGGTTAGGCACTGTTCTGGACCCTGGGGATAACAGCAGTAAACAAGACAAAGTCCTGCCTTCCTGGAGTTTACAGACTCCCACAGTGTGGGAGGTAGAAAGTAACCAAATAAATGAATGAAGAAAGTGAGGCAGTGAGGGCCTAAAAAATGACTAGGGGGCCGGGGAAGAGCTGGGCTTGGCTGCCGATCATCCAGAGGCAGAACCCCGCAGGGGCTCTCGTAGAGATCTCTGCAGCTACGTAGAGATCTAGCAGGTGAGTGACTGGAGGAGAGGCCCTGTGCTTTCTTCCTTGCCACTCTGTTTTATCTAGGTCTTAAAAAGAAGTATCCTAGAGCTAGAAGGGTGCACTTTTGGGAGTGGGCAAAAAAGGGAATTAAAAAAAGAATGGGAATTAACACAGCACTATTTTTACAGTTTTGTCATCATCCTGTCAGCCTGCCCTCAAAATACCTCCTTTATAGTCTTTGACCCAAACTAAAGGAGAACAAAAGATTACCTGAGGCATGTAAAATAAATTTTATTAATCAATGAAACCTGCTAAATCTTAACAGAGATTGTAAGGCTTGTGATATTGCTTTTCTTAGCACTCTGTGCTTCTCAATCAGTTGAGTCCACAATTAGCTGACATTGATTTTGAGTGGATATAATGAAAAATAAGAAAAAGACATCACAGTACTACATATAATCTAGTATTTTGAAGATAATGATGAGTCCTGGCTGGTGTGGCACAGTGGATTGAGTGCCCACCTGTGAACCAAAGGGTTGCTAGTTTGATTCCCAGTCAGGGCACATGCCTGGGTTGTGGGCCAGGTCCCCAGTAAGGAATGTGCAAGGGGCAACCACACATTGAAGATAATGAGAAATAGCCTTTCTCTTTTAATACAAAAATCAACCTCTTTTTATTTCCATAGTGCTTAAACACAATAAATTTCTTGATAAAACATTGCACATAGTAATCTGGGGTTATAATAATATACTATAATAATATAACAAATATACCTTTTCTCGGTCCACATTTTCTAAGTCCCCTACTCTGCTTTATTTTTAAATCTGTAGTTTTTCTCCCCTTCTAACATATTCCATATTTACTTTCTATTTGTTTATTCGTCTCTCTCCACGAAGATACAAGTTCCTTAAGGGCAGGCACTTGGTCTGTTTTCTATATTACTGTATTCTAGGCCCAAGGCCTAGAACAGTGCTTAATTCATAACAGGTTAATTGAATCTTTGGAAATGAATAACCTAACTGTCATTTCAGCCTTTTGGTGTCAACTACTCCTGTCAGAGCTGGTGGAATCCAACCAAATTAGACGTTTTAGATTCCCAATATTCATCCTGCTGCTGTGTGCCAAATTCTGACTGAGGTTCTATAGAGTGGTATAATGAATAATGAATAGGCTATAGGAGAGCGAAGTTAATGTACTCAGCCAAAAACTAGATAATTGATATTAAATTATTTAAAATTTAATTACATCCTATAACTGCAAGCCATTACATTACCACTTGCTATTGGTTTTTGTAAGTTGTGGTTTTGATATTCAGGCTTTTAATAGAAGCAATTTATAATATCAACCTATTTTCTTGTAAATTTTTTTTTATTTATTAGTCTTTAGACAGAGGGGGTAGAGAGAAAGAGAGAGAGAGAGAGAAACATCGATTTTTTATTCCACTTATTTATGCATTCATTGGTTGGTTCTTGGATGACCCTGACCAGGAATTGGACCAGCAACCTTGGCATGTCAGGATGATGCTCTAACTGACTGAGCTACCCAGCCAGGGCAATGTCAACCTGTTTTCAAATTTGTTCTCTTTGATAGATATAGACTTGATCCATGACATGTGTACCCACATTCTCTGGGTGATTTATTCTTAGATTTTTAAAAACTCACTATTTTTCATGATGTATAAATTTGAGTCAAAAACACTGAGATCTCTAAAGGGTACTTGATATATTAAATCCTCTTGGTCAACGAAAAGGAACTTAGTCTTTGAGAAATCAAATAAAATCTTTTTTTTTCTTCAAGGGATGGAGAGAGGAAAAGCATGAGTGTTGAGAGGTAATATTTTGATATTATTAATTCTTCATAATTCATGCTATTTTAAACTAATTTTTAATTTTTATGAAAGTATTACTGAAATTAAAATACCTATTTTCAAACCACAGAACAATTCTCAGCATGTCACATTCCTGAAGTAAATATCCCCGTACAATGCTTTATTATCTTCACTTGCTATGCTCTCAATGGGAAAAAAAATTAACTACAGTTATTTTTTTAATGTTGGTTTTGTTCCTATTCAGTGAAAACCAAGCATTTTAGGATTCCAAATCTTAATTTCTATCTTTTATTAAAAAAAATGATACTGAGAAGTTATTTGGGAAATTTAAGTGGCCATGGAAGTTCTTTCTAAAACTCTTCTAATATTGGTGAATTAGCTGAGTCATCAGATAAATAGATATTGATGTAAGAAAGCTTAGAGGTGATCTATTTCATTGGTTTACAATCTTATTTAGAAGTTAAGTGGAATCTTGGTGGAAACCTTATTGTTTTGGAAAATAGCTCATTGTTTGTGCAGTCCCTCAGTTTTCTCCAAGCACCGAAGTTCCACTGAGACATTCAAAACCATGGACGTAATATTATGGTTGTGTTCAGAAAAGCTGAATGACGCTGACAAGATGATGTACTCAGTAAATGACTGATCAAAATTGCCTTGAGACTGTGATTTACATAAAGGCAATCAAAGGAAAAGGGGGGGAAAGCATCTAAGAGTGTGATAATATTGTCCTATTTAATGATTTTTTTCTTCCATTTTGTCTGTTATTGAGAACACTACTTAGTATACAAAAATATTAACTATTAACATGTGTTAAGAGAAGGCTGGCAAGTCAATAGAAAAAAGTAACAAAAATCTGGGTAACAGAAAGAGAAGTATAAATGGCTCTTAAAACATGTTCAGATATTCCCAATTTGCTTTATAATTTAAGAAATACAGGACTTCTGGCCAAAATGGAGACATAGGTAGACACACTGTGCCTCCTCACACAGCCAAAATAAGGACAACAACAATTTAGAAACAAAAAAAACAACCAGTACTGACAGAAAACTGAACTGTATGGAAGTCCGACAACCAAGGAATTAAAAAAGAAGCATTCATCCAGACCAGTAGGAGGGGTGGAGTCAGGTGGCTGGGTGAAGGGAACTCGCAGCAAAGCGGCGGCAGGCAGACCCTGGGTGTGCAAGGCGGCAGTGGCCAGACCCAAAAAGGCGGTGGATTCTGGAGGGACTTGGTCCATAAGGCAGCTGACAGACCAGGCAGTCCCACATTCGTGCGCAGATAAACCAGGCGAAACTGGGGAGCAAGACAGACTGCGCAACCCAGGGCCCCATTGCAGGGAAATAAAGTCTCAAAACACCAATTGAAAACACCTGTGTGGGTTGAGGTGCCAGGAGAGACTCCCAGCCTCACAGGAGAGTTGGTTGAAGAGACCCACAGGGTCCTAGAATGTACACAAAACCACCCATCCAGGAATCAGCACCAGAGAGGTCCAGTTTGCTTGGGGGAAGTGGCAGAAGGGACTGAAATACAGCAGAGAGCAGAGAAAGTTCCATGGTTCCCTCTTGGACCCCTGCCCCACATACAGCATCACAACCCAGTGAATGGGTAGACCCACTCAGGTGAATGCCCAAGGCTCCGCCCCTCAGTACATAACAGCGCGTCAGGACAAAAAAAATGGCCCAAATGAAAGAACAGATCAAAGATTCAGAATAAATACAACTAAGTGATGAAGAGAGAGCCAACCTACCAGATACACAGTTCAAAGCACTGGTGATCAGGATACTCATAGAATTGGTTGAATTTGATCACGAATTAGCTGAACAAATGAAGGCTACGCTAAGTGAAATAAAGGAAAATGTACAGGGAACCAATAGTGATGGGAAGGAAACTGGGACTCAAATCAATGGAGTGGACCAGAAGGAAGAAAGAAACAACCAAACAGAAAATAATGAAGAAACAAGAATTCAAAAATATGAGGGGAGGCTTAGGAACCTCCAGGACATCTTTAAATGTTCCAACATCCAAATTATAGGGGTGCCAGAAGAAGAAGAGGAAGAGCAACAAGTGGAAAAGTTATTTGAACAAATAATGAAGGAGAACTTCCCCAATCTGGCAAAGGAAATAGACTTCCAGGAAGTTCAGAAAGTTCAGACAGTCCCAAAGAGGTTGGACCCAAGGAGGAACACACCAAGGCACATCATAATTACATTAGCCAAGAGTAAAATGAAGGAGAGAATCCTAGAAGCAGCAAGAGATAAGGAGACAGTTACCTACAAAGGAGTTCCCATCAGACTGTCAGCTGATTTCTCAAAAGAGACCTTGCAGGCAAGAAGGGGCTGCAAAGAAGTATTCCAAGTCATGAAAGGCAAGGACCTACATCCCAGATTGCTCTACCCAGCAAAACTATCATTTAGAATGGAAGGGCAGATCAAGTGCTTCTCAGATAAGGTCAAGTAATAGGAGTTCATCATCACCAAGCCCTTATTTTATGAAATGTTAAAGGGATTTATCTAAGAAAAAGAAGATAAAAAACATGTAGAGTAAATTGACAGCAAACTCACAATTATTAACAACCACACATAAAAACAAACTAAGCAAATAACTAGAACAGGAACAGAACCACAGAAATGGAGATTACATGGAGGATTAGCAACAGAGGAGTGGGAGGAGGAGAGAGGGGGAAAAGGTACAGAAAATGAGCAGCATAGATGGTAGGTAGAAAATAGACGGGGAGGGCAAGAGTAGTATGGGAAATGTAGAAGCTAAAGAACTTATATGTATGACAGATGGACTAAAGGGGGGGAATGTGGGTGGGAGAGGGTGTGCAGAGTGGAGGGGAGTGAAGGGGGAAAATGGGACAATTGTAATGGCATAATCAATAAACTATATTTAAAAAAGAAATACAGATTGAAAGTTCTCTGAGATAGTATTTTTCACTGATGAGGTTGGGCAAAGATTCTAACACAACCTACTGGCAAGACTGCGGGAGCAAAAAAGCTATAAACTTTGGAAGGGGGTGTACTAGCTTCTTATTGGTACTCTAACAAATGTAGTGATTTAAAACAACACAGATTTATTCTCTTATAGTTCTGAAGGTCGAAAGTCCTAACATTAAGGTATTGGCAGGGCTGTATTCCTTCTAGAGGCTCCAGGAGAGAATCGTCTCTTTATCAAAAGCTTCTAGAGGCTGCCGGTATTCTTTGGCTCATGGACCCATCTTCTATCTTCAAATGTAGGATCTTCTTTCTCTGACTCTGAACTCCTCCCTCTAGTAAGGAACCTTGGGATTCCATTAACCCACCTGGATAATTGAGGATAATCTCCCTGACTTGACTTAAGCACACCTGCAAAGTCCCTTTCGTGAAGCACTCAGTTCAGAGGATTAGGATTTGGACATCGTTGGGGACCATTATGATGCCTCCTACAGGGGACAGATAATTTGGCAGTATCTATCAAAATTACAGATGCATATGCACTTTGATCTGACAGTTCTTTTTCCAGGAATTCATTCCATAGTTGTAATTGCATGTCATTTCATATTATACAGAGTTATTCATTGCATTTTTTACTATAGCAAAAGATTTAAAATATTGTAACTTAAACATCCATGAATAGAGGACTGGTTAAATGACTGTACGTCTTTAAACTAAAATATTATGCTGCCATATAAAAATGAGAAAATTATTTACTCATAGGGAACTCTGACCAGGATGAACTGAGAAAAGCAAAGCATTAAATAATGTGTCTAATATTCTACTGCTTATATAAAAATGAGGGGGAAATATTTGCTTGTTTGTTTGTTTATATGTGCATAAAATATTACTGGAGGAATTCATAAGAATAGAAAGCTGGCAACACTGGTTCTGCACTGTGGGGAGAACAGGGAGGTTGAGTAGTTAGAAAGGGAGGTCTGAGTGGTCCTTTGCACATGATTTGTTACTTATTACTCTGATTTCTCTGTAGTTTCCTTCTCTTTTAGGTTAATTGACCTTTCAACTTCTTTTAACACTCTTGTGGCAGATGAACTAATAATTTCTACATTTAGTCAGCCCTCCATTTTCAATTATTAGATAACTATACCTAGGTGCCATTAAACAACCCCTTAAATCTACTTGAAGACATCGCTCTTTCAGAAAATACCTGTGTAATAATTGGAATAATGTTCTCATCTGTGCTTTCTTGAGATAATCCTCTATAGCAGAGTCTATCTACATATATACATTAATGTGTTTGAAGTTTCTGAGGGCATTGTTATTATCTGTTGGTGGCTTTAATTATCCTTTTTAAAAATATTATAAAAAGAGCAAAAAGTATAAAAGTATACCTTTGCTAACCAGCTTAACTATTTAAATGATCTTCAATTATTAAGTAGATCTTAAGTTTTTTTACTTAATTTTATCTTAATTCATCTGAAAACTTTGTTCTGTACTTTAGAAAATATAACTTAATGCTAAGCCATTTAAACATACTATATTATTCCTAAATTATCCTGAATTATATTTTTACTTTGTGCACCAAAATCATTCTTGTCTTTCTAGGACATTCAGTGAGATAAGTAAAGCAGAAGAACAGTACAGCCTGTGCCAGGAACTTTGCAGTGAACTTGCTCAAGATCTGCAGAAAGAAGGACTTAAGGTACTTTATCTTAATGTGGTGTTCTTTCAGTTTTAAAATTTTCTAATAATAAAATGCACTTTAATGCAAGAATTAGATTTTGTGCTTGAATACAAAGTGGGAAATGTCAGATAAGAGTATTGTCATCACCGACAAAGAAATTTAATGCTGACCCTTATTTGAGGGTCATTCTGCCATTCTGTGAAGAAGCAAGTTGCAGGGCAGCGTGATTCCAGTGTAACTCCAGAGGAGTTTGTACTACCTTGGGAGTATGTTGGAACAAGTTCGAAATCAGAGTTACGTAGGTATTAGAGAATAAAGCAAAGGGGGAAGGATCTTCCTAGAACTGTATTTACATATTACAAATGACTTCCAATCATCCATTAATGTTTTTCTCATGGAGACAGTGACTTTCTACAGTAAGCATTTTGTTCCAAGCTCTTATGCAGGTTTTTTAACACATTGAGAACAACATCTGGAAGGCTTTGACCTTTGTATTTGATATTCTTCACTCAGAGCAATCCACATCTAGTGTTTTTCTAACACTCTCAAACCAGAGTTATTTAGAGTAATTACAAAATGTAATGGTGATTACCAGAGAGAAAACGGAATAGGGGGAAGTAGAAGAGGGTAGAGGGGGGATGAATGGTGATGGAAGGAAACTTGACTTTGGTGGCAAACACACAGTATAATATACAGATGATGTAAAGTATTAAAACATTATTACAATGAGTGGGATCATTGATATTTTTCTTATAATCCTTTTCTATCATACCTTGATTGTAAGAAGAGTTGTTTTTTTAAAATGTTTAAATAAACTTTTGATTTTAGAATCATTTTGGATTTACAGAAAAATCGCCAAGATACTATAGAGAGCTCCAGTATACCCAGTTTTCCTCATTATTGACATCTTACACTGCCAGAATATATTTGTCCAAACTAAGAAACTGACATTAGTACATAGCTATTCACACAACTCCAGACTTTATTTGGATTTTATCTATTTTTCCATTAAAGTTCTCTTTCTGTTCCAGGATTCAGTCTAGGGAACCACAGTGCGTTTAGCTGTCCTGTCTTCTCCAATCTCCTCCAGTCTGTGACAGTTTCTCAGTATTTCCCTGTTTTTCATGACCTTGATAGTCTTGAGGAATACTGGCCAGATATCTCCCAATTTGGGTTCGTCTGTGGTTTTCTTGAGATCAGACCACAGCGTGAGTTTTAGAAAGAATACCACAGACGCGACATGTCCTTCTCATCACATCCTAGGAGGTACAGAAGTCTCCCCTTACTGAGATTTTACTTCCGTAGTTTCATATCCATGGTCTGAAGATATTAAATGGAAAATTCTGGAAATTAAACAAATCATAAGGTTCAACTGTACATCATTCTTAGTAGCATAATGAAATCTTATGCTGTCCTGCTCCAGCCTGCCCAGGATGTGAATCATCCCTCTGCCCAGTGTATCCATGCTGCACATGCTGCCTGCCCATTAGTCACGTAGTAGTGGTCTTGGTTAGCAAATCAGTTATCAGAGAAAGACCACATTTATCTAACTTTTATTACAGTAATATTGTTATAATTGTATAATTTTATAAAATGTCCTGTTTTATTATTAGTTGTTAATCTCTTCCTGTGCCTAATTTATAAATTAAACTTTATCATAAGCATATATGATAGGAAAAAACACAGTATATATTGATAGGGTTTGGTACTGTCCACAGTCTCAGGCACCCGCTGGGGTGCTGGAACAAACCCCACAGATAAGGGGTAGCTACTGTGTATGCAATCCGCACGGTATCATGGGTGGTGTTAGCCTCCGTCACTTGGTTAGGGCAATGTTTGCAAGGCTTCTCCATTGTGAAGTTACTGTTTTTCTCTTTCATGCTGTAGTCTTTGGAAGTGAGTCAATAAGTGTAATCCACTCCTACTACCTCCAGAAGGTAGTAAAATATATGTAACATAAACTTTACTGTTTTAATCATTTTTAAGTATGTATTCCAGTGGCATTGAGTACATTCATGCCGTGTAACCATCAACACTGTCAATCTCCAGAACTTTTTCATTATCCCAAACTGAAATTTTGTATCCATTAAACAGTAA
>PVIA01000975.1:0-85000 GCA_004024845.1 Tonatia bakeri
CTGACAGTTGCTGCCCATGTAGATTTAGCTATCTCTGAGGCCCAGTTCCCAGCTGCCTCTGCCTCCTTCTCCCTGGTCGCCATCCTCCCCAGTGTCTCCTCTGTGATGTGAGCTGCCATGGGGCTCGCCTCAACTGACTGTGAGCATTCTTACACTAACTTTTGAGGACTGCTTCTTCTGTTCAGTTTTTATGTTTTTTAAAAATTATAAAATGTAAGATTTCCCCTGTAGAAAACTACAGCCTAGAACATAGTAAGTGTTTAATAAATATGAACTGAATGAATGAAAGAATTAAAGATAGGCAGGAAATATAATACAGAGGAAGAAAAAATTAAGAATCAGTCATAAACCCACCCTCCAGAGATGAACAGTAACCCCACATTTTGGCTATATGCTTTGAGATATTTCCTGTAATTCTAAAAACAAAAGTTAGATAATCTTGTCTTTATTGTTTCGTCATATGTTTGTCACCTCCTTCAAAATGAGCATTCTCCCATGACAGTACATAGTCTCATGCATTATACTTTTAATGGATACATAATAATCCATTTTACAGTGTATTACAAGGAATTGTTTACCTAAGTTCCCATTGTGTTGAAATTGAGGTTGCTTCTAAATTTCTAATTTTTTTTGCTCTTGTAAGCAATACTGTATTAAGCATCTTTCATGTTATTCTTCAATATTTGCATGTAATTCTAATGAGTTCTTTAGGATAAATTCCAAGAAATGAAATATAGTTGGGCTAAAGAATCTGTGCATTTTAATACCTATTGACAAGTCATCCAGGGAAGCATTTCTTTGCCTGAGCCCTGAGGCTGATCTATTTCTGACTGGAACTCTGAATTATAGCCTCCTGCAGAGTCCGCATCCCTCAGGACCAATGACTTGTATAGCAGATGATCAGTATGTAATTATTGAACCAAGTGATTTGAAGATCTTTTCCCATGGCCTCAATTCTAGCTCCCTCGTAAACCGATTCCCTAGTATAGCTAAGAAACAGATAACAGGACACCAGAGAATAACACTATGTTCTCTCTAAAATCTCAACTCCAGCTCAATTAATTAGTCCAGGCCAGGGGTCAGCAAACCTACAGTCCAAATCCAGCCTATATTTGTATATTTGTAAATGCTTGAAAAAAATCAAAAGAAAAATAACATTTCTTGAATCATATGAAATTTCAGTGTCCATAAATAAAGTTTTATTGGAATAGAGCTAGACTCATTTATTTACACCCTGTCTATGGCTGCTCTAGTGCTGAAACAGCAGAGCTAAGTCATTTCGACAGAGACCATACGGCTCGTAAAACCTATAATTTTTACTGTTTGGCCCTTTACGGAAAAAGTTTGCTGGACCCAGATCTAGACATTAGCCAATCCAAGCTGAATAATGTAAACCCTGGAAAAATGAAATTTGCAGTGATGCTGTCACTGCATTAGCCCTCTTAGCCACGGTTATCAGCACTTCCAGTGCCTATGGGTGACATCTCACCATCTTTCTATTGTCTTGGCTTTGACCCCAGCATTCCATAGGTGAGGAAAATCTATCACCTTACACCCTGGCTCCACCGCGTACTCAGACAAGGGGTCTTCACTGTGAGTATTGACAGTTACCCAAGTTCACAGTTTAGCATCATTGATACCAAGTCCTGAGGGCATGCTTTGGCTAGTGTGGCTGACACGATGAAGTATGGCTCCCTTATTAACTTGTCAAAGTGCGGTGCAGCTGCATCATTTGCTCACCCATTTGCTTAACTTAAATAAAGGTTGGTGGTTAGGCTTCTGTTGCATTGTGCTCTCCTGCTAATTATCAGTGTATTTGTTTTAGAGACAATTAGCCACCTGGTTCATTTTCCCATTGAAGTCAGGTCATCATGAGTTACATCTGCTTTCAGGCCTCCTCAAGTCCAAGACATAATAAAAAGATGATGGCTATGATTATAAAAAGCGTGCAGGGTTGGGCATCCGTGGCACAGCGTATAGAATTCCCAAGGAGAATTGAGTTGTATCATTGCACTCACAGAAGCTCCTCTCTGCCAGTCACAAAAGAAGGATGTGAACGGAGAACTCTTGTGTAGAGCCAGAAGTCCTTTAGCATGTGGAGAGAGGTCTGCGTTTGCAAAGGTAGACACTGATAATGGCAAAGCTGAGTGAGATAGAATTCCTCCCTGGGGTGCTGCGCTGATACAACAAAAAAGTGACAAGTAAGCACGTCTTCGAGCTTGCAAAATTTGCATAAAACTGAAGTTGTTCAGACCTGTGGGTGTTGCCTTTTAAAAAAATGTGCCCGATAATGTGACATAATAGTATGCAGAATACACATTTGCTTTTATAATCCCATATGTTCTGGCAAAACTTAGCATTTTGGAGGTAAGATTTTATTATGCGAGGTCCTGACTGAATCACATTGCTGATGGAGACATGTTTGCAGCTTTCTGAATTGGACAGTTGAGGGTCTGTGTGAGGCAGCTTGATCACATGGGATGCTGTGTTTCGAGGTTGTCCTTTGACTAGAGAGGGGAGATCAGATTTACAAGGCTTAGTGTAATTAATTAAGTTTGTGTAATTGCTGTGAATGGCCTGGAACTGGATTTTATAGAGAGTATTAAACAGTTCACTCTGGCTGCCTTAATACTAGTCAAGTGAAGATGGTGAAGTGAGGCTCAGTGTTGGGCAAAATGAAGCATCCGTTTAAGTTACACGTGACAGATCAACAGGACACACTTTGAAAACCTTTTACTCTGTGCACCAAGGTGGAAGGTAACAGAGAGTGCCTGCTTCAGACAAAAAATATCAAGTTGTTTAGGCACCAAAAGAAGTTTCACTTTACGTAAAAACTTACACCATCCACACAAGTCTACAGAGTATGGTGCTCTTCACAAAGGCATATGGATTATTTACAACATATTGTCTAAGTTGATTTAGTAAAGATGGTGTAATCAGAAAGCCAGCTTGGTACTCTGAAACTGGGTTCCCCAGAGTGAACCCTGGCAGAATATTGGTTCCATGGAATAGGTTGAAAATGAGATGCTGTGGTCTCTTAATTTTAGGAAAGGCGGTGCTCAGCTAAGTTACCTCAGCTAACTTGAAAGTTTATGCAGGACTGCTGGGAGCTTTTAACATGCTAATGATCTTTGTGAAATTTGCATTTCCTAAATTTATGAGATCACAGAACCCCCTTTTCTTGAGCATCTGTCAAGAATACTGTTCTGACAAAGTCTCATTGCCAAACATGGCCCCAGACCTTTGCTGTAACTTGGGGCTTTATTAAACAACCTAAAGCAAGTCAACAGTTAGGGGCAGAGGGCTTACAACATTGAACAGGCAGCTGCCAGCTGTTTCTGTTCACCTGCTTATTGCTCTTCTTTCGATCTTATCAGGGCTTGGTCTTTTCTTACCACAGGTCTGCTGTCTGAGCGTGAATGGTCCCACCTTAATTGTTTTTTTTTAACACTTGGGAGCTCTAGGCTATGCCTTGAAATATTAAGAAATAATTTAGCTAATTGAATCGACAAGCAAGCCCACAACTTTTGGTCCCCTGTTTGAAATTCATTAATCTGAAGATAAATTGTGTAGTACCAAGCCTGGACCAGTGAGCACCATGGGCAGATTGCCCTAACTTCCTAATGCGGGAGAAGGGAATCCAGCCCGACTGTGCATCACCGTTGGTGGCACGTGAGTCTCGCCATCTGAAAATGTTTGCCAGTGACATGATAGAGTGTGGAACATAAATAATACGGACGAAGTGAGAACGCGGGATCTTGAAGGTTACTGTTTTATGCACACTGATTAATAATACCAGCATTTTAGAGGAAGGGGTCTTGGGACAGCAGCTCCATACAAATCCATTTCTGGTGTCTGGGTCTATTTCTGCTGTGCTTTCCTGCAGACTTGCACGAGGTTGTTGTAAACTTAATCCTGTTTAGCAATTATGATTTACTTCAATTGGCTCCACTCATTAAGCTGTTTAAACTTCGATTTAAAGAATAATATCCACTTTGTTCCTTTATACAACTTTGGTGGGGGGAAAGTAAAACGTTTAAAATGGGTTTCTTGGCAGAAACCTAGTGATGTAAGACATGGAAGCTTACTATACCTTTAACACATACATTTTTTTTTCCTACTTTAAAAAGGACTTTGAGTGAGAAATACAATGTCAAGACTGTTTTTAAGCAAGAGGAAGAGTGACTCCTGATAAAAGCCAATTACAAATTGAATATATGCTATTTATTTAGACTTGAGAAAATGTATATCTTGAAGAAAAATATATGCTTATATAATCACCTATCAGCAGCCTCAGGGGTTCAAACCCATTAAAAGCATCTAAGGAAAGACCAAAAGGATGTCATTCGTGGAAGCTTGATGGCCCATGAAGGAAAGAGACAAAGCAGCGATTTTGTCCCCTCTCAAGGCATGCTGTCGAAGGGCACACACCCGAACACGCTGATTCTCAGATTGCCAAATGGGTCTAGCTTAGGATCAGGGTCTGTGTGAGTACAAGGCTCCCAGGCGACATGCTGTCTTTGAACCCTATTCTTCAAGGCTATCACCTTACACCTTGCCTGCCTCATCTCCTCAGGACGTAATTCAGTAACTTTGTACATGTTGGTAATGGTCTTGGGAGGCATTTACGATGACTGGAAGGAAACATAGTACAGTCATGAATTTCTCAGGTGTATATTTTAATCAAAATCAGAAAGTCTCAACATGTTAAACTCAGTAGACTACTTGGATACTGGGCAATATGCCCAGGATGATATTTAAGTTTGCATGTTAAGAAGTAAGAGGGAAACCCCCTAAAGTCTCCAGAAGTGTTTGTATTGTGTAGATGCTTGGGGAAACACAGGGAAAATAAGGCATTTTCATGAAGAAAAACAGCAGAAATAATTTTTTTTCCTATGTCAAATGATATCATGAAATTCAGAACTTTACAACTGATTAAACTTCTCTTTTTGGTTTAGTTGCTGAGAGATTTACACCAAATCTGATATTCATTTAAATTTTGGGCATGTTAATTACCATTTTTCTGTTATATGATTTTTAGGTTTTTATTTGTTTTGTACACTTGTATTATATGGTGCTTTTAAAAAATTTAACAGACTTTACAAATGTTTTGCTTATTTTAACATAGCTGGTGTAGACCATTAAAAACCAAGAAATAGTAGTTTTTGTTGCAGATGCTTCTGTATTGTCTCTTTTATTTATTATCTGGAATCTCTAGACATAAACTCCTAAAATGCAGCATCTTTTTTGTAAAGATGCCTTTGAAGCTAATTATTATTACCTCTAACCTATCCTCCTTACTTCCAACCTGATTTTTTTTCTTTTTGTCTAGACTATCAGATTTTAATGGTATGATCAAGTCAAAGAAATGCCTTTTCTTCTCCCCTTGTAGTCCTCTGGAAACTTCGATCTCCCACTGCTATGGTCAGAGTGTGTCCCTCCAAATTTCATATGAGAAACCCTAGTCCCCAAGGTGATGGTATTTGGAGTGGGCCTCTGAGAGGTGATTAGATCATCAGGTTGGAGCCCTCATGAATGGGATTAGTGCCATTATAAAAGAAGGTCCAGAAATGTTTCCCTCTCCTTACATCATGTGAGGACACAAGAAGTCTGCAACCAGAAATAGGGCCCTCATCCAGCCATGCTGGCTGGCATCTTGATCTTAGACTCCAAGCTTCCAGAACTCAGAAAAACAAATGTTTATTTACAAGCAAATCAGTCTGTAGTATTTTGTTGTAGCATCCTGAATGGACTGAGACAGCCACAGGAGGTCTATTGGTGAAGCAGTCACTGGGTGGAACTTCAGGGACCATGGGAAAGTCATTGGTGCATTCCTGTCCATCAGTCTCATCCCAGACAAGCATGGAAATGCCCAGCTCTAGCAAAGGTGTTCTCCCATAGCATCCACCTAAACTTCATAAAGGGAGAGGGCACTATGAAGGAGGCTGGAATTGGATCACAAGAACTTGGCAAGAGGAAAACTGATGACAATGACTAATAAGCAAATGAGATTGAAATTACCATGTGTTTTAAAGGAAGACTTTCAGAGAGTGGGCACCTGGTTCAATGCACTATTGAATAGTACATTATAAAAGAGCTACTTAAAAAATAAAAAGGAATAGAAAAGAAATTAAAAGAATGTCTAAACTGTTGAATAGCTTGTTGCTTGTCTCAGTAAACATCAATTACATCTCTTTTCTTTATGTCCTTATTCCTTTGGAGTAAGGATTATCAGAAATTCCCTGACCTTCAAGGACAAACCTGAATGGTTGTGTTGGAATCCCTTGATGATGATAGTGTGATTCTTTGAGTTTCTTGACATATTGGTCATCTTCACTTTGAAGTCACTCTCACAGCAGTCCTGTGCATTGAGTTTGAACTTAAGGAACTTTCCTTTCTTACTCACCCATTCACTCCTCAGTTGAAGGTTTGCTTCCTGGTCAGATGTCGTAGCCATGGCTCCTCCCCATTGAATTCCCACAGCAACCACTCCCAGAAGACAGAATCCTGCACAGGAGTTGACATTATCTCTCTTCCCGACCACACCACCCCCAGCACTATTTCTTTTCCTGTCAAGAGTCGTGAGTCATTTTAGGAAGTAGCTAGGAATAGGAATTATAAAACAATGTGGAAGGTTGTGTTTAGGTAGCAAAGGTGTTAAGAGGTTAAGTGGCTGACTTTAAAACTATGTTCCCTAGGTTTAAATTCCATTTGACCTTATACAAGGCATTTCACCTCTCCAAACCTTAGTTTCCTAATCTACTAATAAGGGTGGCCTCCTCACAAAGCTGTGAGAGGAGTAAGATAGTGTGTAAAACACTTAGCACAGTGCTTTATGCATGGTAAGTTCTAGAGACATTTTTGTTGTTATCGTGATCATTGACACTAAGGAGTAAGAGGGGAATACAAGACTTGGTTGCTGTCCTGAACAAATGTCGAGCCTTTAGTCACACATAGGCATGTACAACACACACATTCAGATAATGACTAGGAAGCATTGCAAAACAATGTGCTGGAATTGAAAACTGAGGGATAGAAAGCTATGGAAACCAATGTGGTTTTTTAAAAAAAGACAGTGTGGAATGGTGTAAGTAAGAAAACTTAGTTGCAAAACTGGAACTTGAGCTGGCCTCTAAATGACAAGGGAAATTCAGTAGGTAGACAGAGAAGGACAGATCATTCTGGTAATGCAGGTTAACATGCAGTGGAAGCATAGAATAGGTAGGCGACCCAAGAAACTGGGCCAAAAGAACCAGATGGCTTGTGCTGGGGAATGTTTCGTGGCTCACACATTGGAGATGCTCAAATCCACTTGTGGATGAAGGAAGAAAGATGTTTTCAGATGTGTAAGGTGAGGGAGGGACTTGGGTATAAGATGAAGTGTTTCAGCCCAACGTATAGCAAATTACACAATAAGAAAGTGACATTTTAGGACTATTATTCTAAAGAGGTCATCATGATAAACTGAGGAAAAAAGAACCTGGAAGCTGAGAGATCAGTTATGAGGCTCTGGTGATAACACAGATTTTAAAATCTGAACCTTTATTGGGATCTGGCAGCAGGAACTGCTAGAGGAAAGAGTATGAACAAGACAAATGGAAATAGCTCTTTCCCCAGTCACTTTCTATCCCCTATCCTGGTTTATTGCCTTCCAGACACTTGCCACAATGTGCACATCCTTTGTTGATTTTTGCATTAAGTCCATTTCTTCCTCCAGAGTGTAAGCTCTGGAGAGCAGAGACTTTACTGCTCCTAGAATACGGCCTGACGTATAAGCTCTGTCAAAAAGATACAGGGCAGGAAGTACTTTTAAGCCTTATGTTGTCATAGGACTACAAGTTGGGACATGCTGATTTGGGAAGAAATGATGACATCATCGTGCACCTACTCATCCTTTCAACTATAACACTTGCTGAGTGCTTATGTGGGAGCCCCGCAGCAGACTGGTTGTAAGGCATTGACTCTGACATTGGACGGCCTGGGTTTGAGCCCCAGGCCCCACCACATTTTACCTGTGAAGGGACTTCGGGCAAGTTACTCTCTGAGTTTTCAATTTCCAATCTATAGAATGGGGATAATAATAAAGCCAGCCTCACAGGATTGATGTGAACACTAACTGATACATGTATGGTAAGCTCATAGTACAGTGCTTGGCATTACTGAGGACTCAATAATAGCAGCTCTTGTTACTACCAGGCATCATGCTGCAGCGTTGAGGTGGCAGTGAGACAAAGCAATGGAAATATTATAGAAGTCATTGGATATGTAGGCCTGGTATTTAACAGGGTGTGAGAGCAAAGTTGCTTTTATTTCATTACCTGTTGATGTGGGTTGCTAGTGCTGGCCCTGTAACAGTGGAAGGAAGCAGTCTCCAAAGCTATTTCAGATATATTTTCTGCAAGGGACTCACAATAACAAAGGAAATTACTATCAAGAAATGAGACCTGGAATCTAATTCTTCAAGAAGGAATAATGAAACAAGTTAGGAACTGCCTTTCCTTTTCTCAAAATCATGCTCGAAAATGAATGGTAAGATAACTTCAAAGTCAGTGACTTATTGATGTTTTCTTGTTTGTGAAATATTTGGGTACAGTGCTATGGGTAGCCCTGCTAGGCAGCAGGAAAAACTAAATAACAAAGATCCAGGTATCTGGCAGAACAACCAAAGCAAAAGCTTGATAATAACCCAGGATACTTTTTTACTATAAAAAATATTTTTAAAGTATTCCTGATATCAGAGGGGGAAAAAAGGGTGTTTCACTGTCTCTGGCATTTCTTGTTTAGTGTCTTACTAATGGTTTATTTTTAAAGAGTAAACTTGAATGTGCAGGGAATAAATTAACTGGAACCATTAACTGAAAAGGAATGTGGGGATAATTTTAATCTCGTTATTGTGCAGATAGTGAAATCCAGAGATGGAAAGGGATTTCCTCGGGGCCACATAGCCTCTGGGTGGCCAAGCTGGGCCTAGAACCCAAGTCTTCTGATTCCTAACCCAGATCCCTTCTCCTTCACCAGGTTGGTGGCCTGTTGAAAAGGGAAAAAGGTCCAAAAGGGGTCACATTAAAATAATAGGGCAACTGACCACCAGCCATCAAATGTCCGTGATGATCCCCGTGACTTGCACTTATCCAGGTTGGTCATGTTCATTTAAGGCTCAGTATAGCTGCTGACCTCTCCGAGGACACCAGACCCAACATGGATTCTTTGTCTTGGCAAATGGCACCATCTTCTTGGTAAAGTGGAACCTGAGCATCTGAATGATTTCTTCCTCTTTCTCCTCCCTAGAACTAATTGTTCAATAAATCTCGTTGTCCTCCCCTTCCACAGTACTCCTCAAATCCTTCCACGTCTCTTCCTCTCCACTCCCTCCACCCAGAGAAAGTCACCATCGCTTCTCACCGGCAATACTGCTGGAGCCTCTCCTGAGCCTGCCTGTTCCTCTCCTTGTCTCCTCTCGCCTTCCTGCTCACTCTGTTCTTCACGTGTGGGAAGAGCGATCACTCTAAAATAAAATCTGGTTCTGTTATGGTCCTGTTTGTTATTCATCAGTGGTTCCCATTGCCCTCAACATAAAATCCAAACTCCCTTCACTTGAAATACAAAATGTTGCAGAATCTAGCCCCGATTACCTTCCCAATCTCATTTATTCCTTTATTTTTCTCTTCAAACCCCCTTCTCTATATTAAACTTTGATTTCTTCAGATGTTCCATGCTCTCTTATGTATCTGGGCCTTTGTGTGTACTATTCTCTCTACTTTGACTACTTTTCCTTTATATTTTTGCCTAGTTAATTTCTAATCATCCTTTAGATCTTTGCTTACATATCACTTCTTCCAAACAATTCTCCCTGACCATCCAGCCTCTCCGCCTGTCTGGGTAGACTCATTCTCTTCACTCAAAGAGTAAGATGTGTGTCCTCATTGTAGCACTCATTACACTTTATTGTATTAATAATTGTCTATCTTTTGTTCTCCCTCCTTAGCTCTATGTGAGGTGGAAACCATATCCAACTTCTGCATAGAATCCCCACTACTTATTGCAGCTCTTAACTAGGGAATGAATGAATGAATGAATGAATAAAATGAGCTGCCTTTTAATTTCTAAAGTTACTTGCGGGATTAAGAAAGATTGACTTGAGTGTTGAGGTCAGGTGAGGAATGGTTCAGAAAGAAATATTCCAGAGTGGAGTTGGAGAGGGAGCAGGGCATTATTTGTTCCTCTAACCCTTGGGATTTAACAGAGAACAGGGTTAGGGACGAAAGAAGATGAATGCTGGGTTAAGAATGGACTTGCAGTGACATTAGGTAAGACCTTGAAATCAATGGAGTTTCCTATCAGAGACTCCTTATCTTATACTGATAATTTTTGTTTACTTTTGTGTATGGCTAAAATTTTCCATGATAAAAGTCTTAAAAATTCATTCCTGTGCCTAGAATTTCAGGAAATTGGAGGGGCAATAATTTGGTCAAGGGTAAATGCTTATTTAATCATGAAATGGAGACTGGCAAAGAAAAATGTATTAATTGGGTGATTTTCTACAGAAAGTTGTGTCCGAGTACTTGATGGCTGAGGAACTTACATTGAGAGGAAGGACTTAACATATTTTAAATTGTAATTATTTGTTGTTAAGAAAAGGAATAATAACCTTCGTTGTATGATTTTTTTAGTGCTTACCTGTGTGTGTTTTAACAAAATTAGTACATGTTAACTAATGTGTACCTTTAACCACGTGAGTTTGTTTTGCAATGGGTATTTCTGAACTTCTGAAAGAATGCCAGGATTACTGTTTAAGTGGGTGATTGCTGCCTAAAAAATCACATCACAGTCTCAGTTCTTCTAAGAATTCTGTTAAGCTATTTTGCTTAAACAAGTTAACCAAATTTATACATAAATCTACAGGTTTGCATTCTAGAAAGCTCCTCTGATACCCTTTAAAATATCTACATTTCACAGTTTTTCTTTTGCTACATGGGTAAAATTATTTGCAACCAGCACAGTTTTGTTGAGTCCAGCGTATTACCCGGGCACTCACTCGCTTCATTTTCCGGCCAAAACTTGTCTGTGGAAATGAAGATTCTCTTTCAAGACAGGTGATTGAAGTCAGTTCCAGCGGTGTCCACTGCAGCCAATACAGCTTCTCCTGGCCATTTTGGTTAGAGCCCAAATATATTTGACTCATGGTTTGGTCTTTCAATCCGGTGATTTTCCTCATTTTTCATAATTTACCAACTGCTGTCAAGAACAATCATCATCTTCCCAAGGGACTAGTAAATGCCCTTTAAGCCAAAGGATTTATAAAAGGCAGGATCCAATGGTTCAATTTATTTGGGCCGATTCACCAAATACTTCCTAAATACAAGGCATAGTGGAAGTTGTTTGCAAAGAGGCAAAGAGAACAATTTTTAACCTGAAAGAACTTGCAGTCAAATTATGGACAAGCAGGAAAAATGTACACAGATAAAATGATTTTTTCCTGCTTCTAGGTGGACATAGTCTATGAGAGACAAAACCCCTCTTCTAAACTCCTATCGGAAGAACATGTGATTTCACCAACAACCAGCTGTGAGAGGGTTTTTATAGAACAGTTAGAAGTGGGTGGTTTTCACTACCACTCTCTTTGCTCCATCGGAGAACAGATACTGCCACAGATAGACATTTTTGATAAGTTGCTCCAGAGAAAGCAAGGTGCTGTTATCAGCCTCAAACGTCTATTTGCTTTAGAAACTAGTACATTCTGAGCTAAGAAACTTTCAAGCTAATTAGGCCACTGGAGTTCAGCCAATCCAGGATTCTGGGGCAACAGTATACAAATACTAGGCCCTTTTGACTTGTGGTTGTCATAGAAAAACTCTAATTGACAAAAAAATGTGCAGTTGCTGCTCTGTCTTAGGGAGACTAAAATGCCAAGTTTATTATTTATTCACTTTTGGCAATGTTGGAGGAGGTCATTGAGAGAACGTGATTGCTGATTGACCCTTGAGCTGGCCCTGGGCACTCAGAGGCTCCTCGCCCCCTCCCTCAGCCCCATGACATATGTTCCTCCCACCATTCACAGTGCGACCCATTTCCAAGGATGCACCTTGAGAGAGTAAAGTGCAGTTAAGACCATCTGGACAGTATATGTGACTGAACCCAGTTAAGGCCTCTCTATAAACTTTTAAGACTCTGGTGGCAGCTGTGGAGATCTTGTCTTGTGGGCCACTCAAGATGAGCCTTGTATGTAAGTTCCCTTGCTTGTTAAACCTGCCATCTACCAGCCTGGGGTGGTCTGCTTCTTTCTTTGGTTTCTCCTTGCCCTTCATGTACGAAGGCCAGTTTGTAAACCAAAATTGGTAGTCCATGCAGGAAACCAAAGAGGCACCCACAGCGAAAATTCCAAGTTGGCCATCAACTGCTATGTGTGTGTGTGGGGGGTGTCACACATGGATGTTAGGTGATTGTTCTGCTGGATGCTCATGCACTGCTGAGTGAGACAGAGATACCCCTAAATGCTGGTGAGGCTAATGTGCTTGCTTGAGAAACTGTGCATAGTGCTCTGTGGCAAAGAGGGGAAGAGAAAAGCTGCCACAGTGGGCAGCTTGACTGGTCACTGATGCTCAACCTGAGGCTAAAGCTCAAGTTAGAAAGCTGAACAAGCTTGGGTTAGAGAAGGACATGCAGTTGTCCACTGCTCTGCTAGTTTTGAGGCTAGTGGACAAGGTGGGAGAGCAGGAACCTGCGGAAGCACATTATAGCTGGAATGGAACATGTGCCATTGAAAGAGGGAAGGTGGGGGTCCTGGTCTGACATATCCCATTCTCGATCCATCTCCTCACACCTGCCCGTTCTCTGTCTCCTAGCCAAGCATGAACGCTGTGCACAACCAGGTCAGGTTCCTAAAGCTGCAAAATTCTTCTCATTTCTTTCGTCTTTCTTTGTTCTCTGTGTACAGGAGCTAGGTAAAATGCAATTTGAATCTTAGCACTTATTTTAGCTTATTTTCATCTTGTTTTGCTTAAAATCTACCTTATTTCAAATAATATGCTACTTCTAAGAACTTAAAAAGTTGTGGGGCCCTGGCTGGTATGGCTTAGTGGACTGAGCACCAGCCTATAAACTGTAAGGTCACTGGTTCGATTCCTGGTCAGGGCACATGCCTGGGTTGTGGGGCCAGGTCCCCAGTTAGGGGTGTGTGAGAGGCAACTGACTGATGTTTCTCTCACACATCAATATTTTTCTCCCTCTATTTCACTCTCCCTTCCCTTTCTCTAATAAATAAATAAATACATAAAAAAAGTGTAGGCTACAGCCCTGTTCACTTCCAACTAAACTACTACAAAAGAAAGCAAATAGTAAAAGAGTTATACATCTAAATACAAATGTATTTCTAAACTTAATCTATATCTGTAGACATGAATTGCATATTCATATATTCATATTTGATATAAAACTCATAACCATGGGCATTTTTAAACCTTAGAATTGCCCTTTGTATGCAAATTTCCAATGAGGTACAAAAATACTTTGAAAAAATATGCCTTCTGGATTCTTAATTTTTAAATACAATAATAATGTTATGCTCAATACAGAAGAAAGCTAAATTCTTCCATTGACTCTTTAAGGTTGGCAATAACACCAAATGACAGTAGTAGAGAAGACTGATTCATTGCCATGACCTCATTATGACAAAATGTTATTCTCCACCCCTAGACTTTTGACTTGATCTTATAAGTTGTTTTACTCAAAGGGATGTGAGTCCACATGTTAGAAGCAGAAACTTTTTATGCACTTGTGTGATTTGGCTTGCCTTTCTGCACTTTGGTGGTCCTTGGGAAGGACAGCATATCTCATTAGCCATTGCTGCTTCAGACTGAGCCCCAGGATCAGAAATGAGGGGCTGACCACACGTGCCTGGCAACTGCTAATCCAAGGAGGATGAGAAACAGTACAGCCTGGAGCCTGTATTCCAATCTAGCTCAGCCCTGCAGAAGCCGACTGGCTCTGATGAGTGTGAGCAAGTGGATGATTGCTGCTTCTAGTTCATGAGATCTAGGGTGGTTTGTTACTCAGCATTATTGTGTCAATAACTGACTGATACGGGTAATCTCTAGAGATTTTTTTTCTAACTCCATGCAGATATATGTGACTATGAAAGTTTCTAAAAATGTAAGTATCTCCAACAGTATTTTACAATGTAACCTGGATATTTAGTGGTTTTAACTGAGAATGTTTGTTCTGTGTATTAGAAGAACTAAATTGTTTCTTTTTAAAAAAAGGATTCTGAGTAACTTTTAGATATATGTATGTCTTGCTTGCTGTCTTCAAAAGGTATAAATGCCAATTATAAATTGTGCAGTTAGAATTTGGGAATTTGATAGTTATAGGCATTTTGAGATGCAGAGAGTAAATTATGTTTGAAGCTGGAAGTTTTCAAAAATGCTATTCTGCTTTTAAAATTCTTTCTCTTAAGTTTGAGCAAACTTTTCACCCATAAGCTTTCTGGTTTTCCAAGTAGAAAAAGAATTTATATCACAAAGAATGCAAGTGTGGGGAGCAGTTAGTTCCAAACTGCCTGCTGCTTTTCAGCTAGGATTGTGTGCAGTTTATGTCAAAACACTTCAGCAAAGAAATACAAATACAGACTAATGTTTGACTTCTTTTGTTGTGTTGAACTGGAGCCAGAAAAAGTATTTATATATAAATCCACTTGTGAAATGCATAACCCTCTCAATGTGACTTATATGTTTAAGGCTTAAAGAGAATTCAGGTTGATTGACAGAAGCTACTGCTCTTACAATGTCAAAACGTATGACTCTGCTTATGTGGAAACTTTAAAATTCATTCTTTTCACCAAGGGATGTTTACCTTCTAATTAAGTGCTACTGCATTAGCAGCCAACATTTGTTTGCCCTACTAAGTGTATTGTAAAGCATAAGCCTTCAGCACACCCGTCCTCATTTGTCTCTTTAAAAACACCCCCAAACCCTAAGAGTATGCCAAAAATATCTACTCAGACATGCCGGAGGGCGAGACAGATGATGGCGTTACCGTTTCAAACACTCGAACACGACGCAGGTATCAGAGAGAGCTCTGTCACATGCAGTCAGACATTTTTCCCTTCCTCTCAAACACTAATACTCTGCAAAACCCTGTTTTCTTCTCCTTAATTCTCTGAGGAACTCAGACATGGTTTCTGAATCTATGATTTAGAGGAGCTTCTGTGGATGGAACTAATATAAAAGAGCACTGGTACGTCAGGTGTCTTAGAGACCACGTAGGGAAGTCACATCTCCATTTTTCCAAAGCTGCATCCTCCTATTTGGTTGAACTCTAGTACCTTGTTTAAATATTTATTGCATTCCCACATGGTGTTATGCATAAGTATATAAGAAATGCCAGAACGGATTAGGCCAATGGTCCATCTTGCTTGCCTCTGAGGGTTGTTTTGTAGGGAGCTAAGGTTGTCTTTCTTGATGTAGCTCTGAAAACATTATGGGTTGACTGCATGTGTTTCCATACCCTTGTAGTATTCCATTATAGAACCAGCATCCGAGAATTTTCCTAAACCTTTGAAAATTATTTATGGTTTCACCCTTTGTTATTCTTTTGGGCCAATATCACTGCATAATTTGTATTTAAAAATCACTTTCGTGAAGTTTTAAGAGTTGGGTTTTGAAGCCCAGCATTTTGAGATTTGAGGGATAAGTCCCTGCTCACAAAACTCACATCTTCACAATTTCCTAGGATTTAATTGTGTGATCATTAAAGGAGTTCTGCTTCAAATGGTTCCAGTTGATCCCAAATCCTGGTGTTCGTGCCCTTGTGTAATTCCTTCTTCTTCTGCCTGCGCTGGACCTGCTGACTTGCTTCTAATGAATACAGCATGGCAAACGTGATGAGATAGCAATTTCAAGAGTAGGTTCTAAGAGACTGTGACTTCCTTCTTGCTTGCACTCTCCATCTCGGACTCTTTTCATGTGCTTGTTCAGAAGAAGCAAACTACCCTCTTCAGAGCTGCTCTAGGGAGGGTCCAGTGTAAAGACGTGAGGGTGGCCTCTGGCTAACCACCAGCAAGAAACTATGACCTCAGTACAACAGCCCTTGAGAACTGGATCCTGCCAACAGCCACGAGTGAGCTTGGAAGCTGATTCTTCCCTAGCTGAGCCTTCAAATGAGGCAACAGATCAAGCTGACATTATTGATCACAGATCTGTAGGACACTAAAGGGAAGTTGGGGTTATAGGAACCACTTTAGAAGCAGCCTGCCACATACCTAAACTGGAACGGCGAAGGTCCTTGTCTCCATTTATTTTGATCAGATATTTGAGATGGTCCTGCTATAAGATCCTAAGAGTCTTCCATATTGGTCCTCCAAAAATAGTTTTATTTTGGAAATTCTAAACTATGTTCCCCCTTTCAGATTATTTTTTGACTTAAAATATTTTAAGCATGATTGTAGTAGATTTTGGTACGTTGGGTATATCATTTAGTATTTTTATAGAACAGACTGACAACTATAACCAGGGATTGGGGAGGTAGGCACTGGGTGAAAGAGAGTGAAGGGATTAGCCAAAGAACCTATATTCATGGCCCATGGACATGGACAGTTTGGGAGAGTAGGCAGATTTGGTGGAGAGACACAAAGGGGCAAAATTGGGACAACTGTGATAGCATAAACAACAACAAAAAAACTTAGTGGCTTAAAACAATAACTATTTCTGTATTTAGCTCCTGTTTCTGTGGGTTGTCCGTTTAGGCTGGGTTCACCTGGCTAGCTCTAATCTCAGCTGTACTTCCTCCTGCATCTGCTATCAATGGCAGGTCACCTAGCACACTTTGCTGGTCTTGGATGGACTCTGGCATATCTGAGGCCTCATCTGGGACGTACCAACTCTGTCATTTGTGTCCCATGTGTGGTGATCCAGCAGGCTATCCCAGGCTTGTCTGCACAGTGCTATCAGGATCCCAGGGAAATAAACAGAAGCAAGGACTCTTGCGTTGCTGGCTTGGAAGCCAAACCCCTGTCACTCCCACCACATTCTATTGGCCAAAGTAAGTCACAAGGCCAACTCAGACTCATGGGTTGGGCAAAGACAGATTCTACCTTTTGCTGGGAGGAAATGCAAAGTCATTTGCAAAGTGCCTGGATAATTGTGGCTGTTTTTGCATTTTACCACAGTGGCTGTGACTTTAACGTAGAGTCCTCCCTCTACAACTCAGAATGTTGTTATACTAAGTGGTACCAATTTTTACCAGTGTTGGAGTCTCAGCACAATTTACTTCACCATCATTGTGACTCTGTGCCTCAGTTTACTTATCTGTAGAGTGAGGCTGTCAATAGGCCCTAATCCACCAGTTCATTGTGAAGACTTAATGAATTACTAGTGCTAGACAATTCTTAGCTATTATTATCAAGATAACGCTGTGTGTAACAATTATTTACCTCTGTGTTTATTTCTCTGTTAGACCTAGGCTCATTGAGGGAGGGATCTTCGTGCATGTAATCTTTTATCAAAAAGTATTGGCATCATTACCAGGAGCAGGGAGCTGAGGACTAACTGGCCCCAAGGGGACATACCCTATCCCCATGCTATATTTATATAAACACAGTGTGTTTATATTTCTGTATCTTACTTCCCAAAACTCCTACCTCTTTTTTTATGTTATATGATTTGCTGTTGTTCAAATCTTTGGAATATTTCCAAACATCCATGGTGATCTCAACTATATCCGCTAGTTATTCTATGTGTGCCTTTTTTTGTTATTCCAATCTCACGTTAGAGTAGATTAATAAGACTGTGACTTTTGTTTTTGTATTTTTCAAGGACTCATGTATTCCCTTTGTTTCTGAGGTTGTGGTAAGAGTTGAATGCATTTACAGGGTGTATATGTTCATTTAGCCAAATGGTGGCATCATTCACCTGTTCCTTCCCTGGGGAAATGGGTGCTGTGAGTACACAGAGTGGCTGGGTGCGCTATTTCAGTCATTCTCAGCAGACAGCATGGCCACTGGGTGCCTCAGTTTTCTCACTTGCCGGTTGGGAATGAGGCTAACCCTCTTACTTGTCTATAGGGTTGTAGGGAAAAGCAAGTTAAACAATAGAAACAGAACTTAGAAAATGTCTTCATAAAACTGTGATGGGAATGATGTTACATTAATTACAGAACAAGAATAGCTCCACCAGTGGAGGCTAGAAATTGATAAAGAGCCAATCAATTTTTAGCACTGAAAGGAACTTGTATTGGTCTAAGGATTTTTGAAAAATAAGGATAAAATTTTACTTAATATAATGGCTCTATTCCTTTTTCATCTTTCCCAACCTCCCCCCAAGCCCCAACTTCTTGAATCTAAATCACAGCTGAACGTGAAAGCTTCCACATGATGTAAAATCACTGTTGTAGTAAATATAAAATGTTGCATGTTCTTCATTTTCGTAAGTACAATGTGCTCTGCTTCACTTTTATTTTATCCCATTAGGTATGCGGCCTATTTGCCAGGGTGAGTTATCTCCTCTTAGAGGTTGGTTATATACCTAGTCTATTTTGTAAACAGAATTTCCATTAAAAATGAATTACTTTTTCTTAGAGCTTATTGATGGTGCTGACACATCGCTAAATTTCTTTTCTGAGCCAAGATTTGTCACGTTGATCCAAAGTTGGCAAAATGCTGTTGGGATCATTCAAAAGGTCCAAGGGGTGGGTGCCCTACACATGGTTTTCTCAGTGACACATTGGCCTTTGATTTGTGTCTTGAAAGCAATTAACCAGCAGGAACAAAGAAATAGCAACTCTGTGCTCTGATTCCTCATATAGCCTTGGCATTCACCAGAAACACTTTTCTTCATTTAGAAAACGTGTTCTTCTGACAGACAGTCTGGAACAAAGCGTGCGCACACACATGCAGTGAGTCAAGAGTTGGACTGCGAAACGTGAGACCCCAAACAGTCAGCTAAAGATGTGGTAATCGAATGCTTGGCAGAAAGATTATATTGTAAGCCTTCTGAAACGCTGCCCGAGACACAGCCAGGAGTGGCTGCTATTAGTAATTACTCCCTAATATCTCTAGAAAAGGAGGGAAGAGAAAACATTGGTTTGGTGATTATCTGTCTACTTTTTTCAATGTTACCAATAAAAAGTTGTTAAAAGGGGATTTTTCCCCCTGATTGTAAATGTAATACATGCTCATAATAAAAAAGATGAGAAAACAGAGAAAATTAGCTATGCGAGTAGAATTGAGAAGCTCTGTAGTTCGTTGTTTTTATTTCTGAGTTTAGATACAGATTGTTCATTGTTTAAAGTATTGGATTATTTGGGGGCTTATGAGGGTCGTCAGAGGGGGAGTAAGATAAGATGATTTCTATGACTTCTCAGGCAACAAAGGGATTTTTTTTGGTCAAATATTTGCCCCATTGTTCTGAACAAATTAGCCTTTAAAATATCCTAAGCTTCATTTATCATGGCATTTCCCACACAAATCCGCCTCCCCTCAGTTTTTCAAAATGAGGCAACATTAGGAGAGAGGAGCCATATGGAATAGGTACTGAATCAAAGCAAATGTTCTGAGATGAGTTTGGAAGGTTTGTTTTCACAAAAACGAAGGAGGTCAAGATTAGTAAGGCTTGGGCTGAACATTTGGATTTGCCGAAGAAAAGAAAACTTTTTTTTTTAAATGTTGAATATCAGTAAATGATGAGTAATTTTCTGAGACAGAACAAAGCTGTACTTAGTTGGGATCAGGTCTATAAAATAAGGAGCAACATGGAAAAGAAGAAAAGAAAACCATCTTTGTAACTGTGCTCCTCATAAACAGAGAAGTGAGTAAACAATAATGATTATTCACTGATGGGTGAGAAATGATAATGGCTGAATCCACCATTAGGTGCTCAGCTAGAGAGCTGCACACTGCGCCGTCCCTGGCCAGGGGAGGTGCAAGCCACAAATAATGGGGGTGGGTGGGGAACAGTGATGATTAGTGGGAAAGACACTCTCAGCTCTCAGGCTGCGCCATACCTCCACAGGGTGAAGCTCGGGAGGGAGAAGGCTGGAGACATCACCGTCTCAACAGCCTAGACAGAGGAGTAAGGAACCAGTGGCACTAGAAATAACCATTCACTTTCTTCTCGGGCTGCTTTGAGGACTTTGAAGAAGATGATTTTATGTGTTTCCGTTTGCGCACGTTTTCCTTTGCTTGTTACAAATTTCCACAAAGTGTTTTGATCTCTGCTGTGTGTGTTAGTGTCAATGAGTGTATTCATATAACAACTACGAGGGAGGAAGAAACTTTCTTCCACCCTTCAGATTCTTTTGGCTGGTCTAGCAATCAAATAGACAAATTAGCAAGAGAAAATGACCAAATGTGATTACATACACATGTATGGGAACCCTGCATAGATGAGAGGGCCAGAGACCACACAGACACAAGGGGTTCAGAGACAGAAAGGGAAAATGGGGGCCAAAGGACATCCTGAGTGGGGGATGCGGTGAGGTGGTTTGGGGCTTCTGAAGGTAATTGCGGGGAGAGCACATGTTCAGTGATCAGTAGTTTGCCCTGCCGTGCAGGTAGGAAAAAGGCCATTTCTGATGATAGAGGTTATCATGGGCCAGACCCCTAATTTAAATAATTCTAGGTAGTTCAGGGTCAGGACAGAAGTTTCTCTTGAACCCAAAGGGTCTCAGTTACCATTAGCTCAAACTAATCCACATACCACTGAGGTGCATCTCTAGGGGAGGCTCATTCTGAATCCCTACATGAGAGCACTACTAATAATAGTAACAATAACAATACTAGCAAAAAGTAACAGCTTCAGGGAGCAATCTCTATATGTCCTAATGTTTTGTAGGGATCATTTCATTTAATACTAATACGATGTTGGGAGGTGGGTATAATTATTATTCATTTTATTGTTGAGGAGGCTGAGGCTTGAAGAGATCTTCTAACTTTCTCAGTATCATTGGAAATAGCTGTCACACCCATGGAGGGGAACCTCGACAGCTTGATGGCAGGCTCTGTGCTTTACTGCCTGCTTGGGAGATAACAATGAACATACACTGTGTGTTTCCTACACTCTCTGGATGACACTAAGTATTCTATGTGTATCATCTCATTTACTGATTGTTACAAAGCTGATGAGGCAGGTCCACATATGACACCCATGTTACAGATGAGATTCTGAGGCTTATATAGTGTCTATAACTCACCTATGTCAGGTGAGCAAGCTGTGTCCTTGCTTTGGTGAGGTCTGATGAAATCCAAATTCATCCTGAATCTTTGTTTCATATTGTTCACTTATACTTTGTTGAATTTATGTGTGGCAAATCTTTTGAAATAGATACCCTTTTTCTTTCTGTTTATTTTTCTCCTTTAAAAAACATGACTGTATCTTCCCATTTATTTTCTCTTTCAAAAAACATACCTCTTTTGGCCACAGAAGGAAAGACCTCACTGGGTGATACAATTATTAAAAACCCTCATTCTTTAGGAGATGGGGACCCCTGAATATTCTGGTGTTTCCCTCGTGAGCACGAACCGAAAGCGTACTAAATTGTGCTACTTGGTGCTTGACAGTGACCACTGCTTAATGCTTTTTAGGCATGTTAGAGCCCCCACCGTGCCTCTAAATTGTGCAGGAGTACTCCTTGGGGAGGAATGTCTTTCTGACCCCAGCTTGCAATCAATTAACACCATGAAGCATGGGAATTTATTGTCCTTACTTTTTATTTTTTCAGCGAGGGAGAATCTAGAAGATTTTGTGATGGAGTAAAAGGATGAGAATTGATCTGTGGGTCCACACATCTTGCCTTGACGTAGGTTGTGAGGTCATCAGCGAGTGACACTATTTCAACAGCCCCCCCAACCATCTTCCAAATGAACGCTATGTGTGTGTGTGTTTAACAAACTTCCAATGTCTAACTTTTTAATTCTTGCCATAACACCAGCTGGCTTGTAATTAACCACTGGCATCATCAATATCTCGTCAAAGTTAATGAGTTTTTAACATAATTTTTAACTGCTCTGAAGAGGTTACAGTATTAAAAGAACAAGAATAATGTATATATTCATTCACAGACAAACAGAGGGTTGAAAGACAGGGATCCAGCTGTAAGGCCCTGGGCAAGGAATTTGAGACAACTACCTGGGCCGTGATAGTGAATGCAGTGGTCAAGGTTGAAGGGATTTACAGTCCTGGATGGTCTCACACCCCTTTTGGACTTACTAAGAACTAACATTTATTTACCTTTATTTAAAATTGCTTACACTGAACCTCAGTTCATGTGAAAGAGATAAATGCTAAGGTTATTGATCTCCACCCACCCCCCTTCCTTTGGCCCTCAGACTCCGAGCATTCCCTTAATCACGTTTCTCATCTATTGGCACACTGTTACCAGTGCTAGGGATCCAGGTCCTTATCTCTTCTTCCTTCATTCTGTTCCCCTCCTCTCTCCAGCCTTTCCTTCCCTCCTTCCCTCCCTCCCCCCTTCCTTTTTATCCCCATTCCCCCTCTCATTTTCCTCATCCACCCAGAGTCAACCTTTTTAAAATGATTAATGTATGCCCTTTTATTTGTATATGCTTAGATAATGTGTTGCCATTTTTGAACACGGGTTTTTCATTTACAAGAAGCCTAACTGTTACATAATATTCCACACTGAACTAGTGCATCTCCTAGTGTTGGACACAGGATTGCTTCCAATTTCCCACCAACATAAGCAGTGCTGTCATGAATATGTTCATGTATGTACAGTAGCCCCCCACCCCCACATCCAAAGAGGGTATGTGGGTACGTTTCAAAACCTCCGGTGCCTGCCTGAAACTGTGGATAGTAACAAATTCTATATGTACTATGTTTTTTCTTATACATATATACCTTGGATAATGTTAAATTTGTGTATCAGGCACAGTAAGAGATTAACAACAACAATAATAAAGTAGAACAATTATAACAGTATACTGTAATAAGAGCTAGGTGAATGTGGTCTCTCTCTCTCTCTGATAACTGTCCTGATAACCCAGACAGCTACTAAGTGACTAGTGGGTGGGTAGTATATACAGTGAGGATGGACGAAGGGGTGATTCACACCCTGGGCATGGTGGAGGGGGGCAGGGTGAGATTTCATCATTCTACTCAGAATGGTGCACAATTTAAAATGTATGAATTATTTCTGGAATTTTCTATTTAACCTGTTTGGACCGGAGTTGAACACAAGTCACTGAAACTCAGCAGTGAAACCACAGGTAAGGGTGGACTGCTGTACCCTTATCGACTTGTATAGGAATTTTCTGGAACATTCCCAGAAGGTAGAAAGCTGGGTCACAGGGTATGACTAAACTGAATTTGATTGCACAGACATAGGGCTCTCCCAGTGGGCTGCACATTCCATATGACTCCTCCGTGAGTATTTCTGCAGCCAAGATTTTTACCAATCGGATGATGTAAAGTGACATCTTGTAGTTATAATTTGCCTTTCTCGTTAATTAGTTTGAGCTCTTTTATTGTATTTTCCCAACTCTGTGTTTTCTTTTCTAATAATTGTCTATTCCTACCCTTTGCTCATATATTTCCATTGCTCATATTGTTGTTGTCATGTTTTGTCATTATTGTCATATTTTGCTCATATTTTTCTGGCATTTGTGACATTTTCTTTTTAGTGTGTAAGAGCTTTTTCTTTTCTTCTCCTTGCCCTCCTCTTCCTTCTCCTTTTCCTTTTTTTTATAAAGTGTTCTACATGCTAGTTCCTCAACAGTTTTAGACATGACAACTGTATCCTTCCAGAATGTCATGTGTCTCTTAACTTTGTCCATAATTTCCTTCCTTGAACTGATACCCTTAATTTTGATGGAATTAAATTAATTAATTTTGGCCTGATAGTCTGTGCTTTTGGGGTTTTGTTTAAGAAGCCCTTCCTCATCATTATATCCTAAAGATGTCCTCTGACATTTTAAAATCTACTACTTCTGCCTTTCACATCTGGGGCTTCCATCCACCTGATGTCTACCTTACATGTGGTGTTAGGTAGGGATCCAGTTTTAATTTTTTGCTTTTAGAGAATCAATTTCTTAACTTTAACTAATGCAAAGGCTATCTTTTCCCTGTGCATTTGGGTTGTGCAAACATTTCCATTTGTATATTGGTCTGTCTTTGAATGGTCTACTCTTTTCCATAGAACTGTTTGTCTCATACAGGTATTACTTTCCAATACTGTTTTTATCATAGGTCTTAATGTTTAGTAGGGACAGCCCATCCTTATATTTTCTCTTTAATTTCAAAGTTGATTTAGCTATTCATGAGTACTTTTTATGTAAATTTTAGAATAATAATTGAACTTGCATTTGGGAGAATTGACCTTTTTTTCAAAACAAGCCATCCTATGCAAAAATATGAACTGGCGCTCATTTTACTATATTTATATAAGTATATATTTACTTTAATATAATTATATATTTTCATTCATAGAGGTCTCATGTGTTAATTAATTTGTTTTTATTTAAATTAATCTTTAGAGAGAGAGAGGAAGGAGGGCTGAGAGAGAAAGAGAGAGAGAGAGAAAGAGAGAGAAGCATAAGTTTTCTGTTCCACTTATTTATGCATTTGCTGGTTGATTCTTGTATGTGCCCTGACTGGAGATTGAACCTGCAACACTGGCCTATTGGGAAGACGCTCTCCAATTGGGCTGCCTTATCCAAGGTGCATGTAACGTCTTTTCCATGAACCATTAATGTTTTCTTTTTTTCAACAGCACCAGGTCAGTCCATTGTAGTGAGAATATTCCATGTGGTATTGTTTCAACAAGTTGCTCCCAAAAGCATTTTCCAGTCTGGTGTTGAACTGGATGTTAAAGAGTGGACTGGCACTTTGTTAAAGATAAAATGACTGGAATCCAACCCCTCCCAGATTTTGATTTGGTTGGTTCAAGTGGACTTAGGCATCTGAATTTTTAATAGTTCTCAGATGGGCAGCCATGTTTGGGAACCACTATTCATTGCACTAAGAATGACTTAAAGTTTTTCATGGTTTTCCCCTCTCTTCCTTCATTTGAAAGAATGTCCTGAGAAAAGATAATTATGAGATTATGAGCGAACATTGGTACTACACATATAGGTCTATTGTAAATTCATTGTACATTTTTATCTTTAATGCCTAGGATAAAGGTATGCTGGGTACTCTCTAAATACCATTTAAAAACAAATTTATCAAAGTGGTTTAGGACAAGTCCATAATATTCCACGTATTCTTTTTTCTAAGCCCAGTAAACAAAGCAGGGCAATTATAATTACAGGGATGTATTCTAGATGGCTATCAAATTGAAGTCTATGTCTGTTGTGAGATGAAAAGTCTCTGCTCTCAACCAAAATAGTGCAATGCATAACATTTTAACCTCTACTTGGAAGAAATTTACCGAAATGGATTTCATCAATGACAAGTCAACAAAGAGACTGTTGTGTCTTTCAGGAGCAAATGAGCAACAGGAAAGATAGATGGCCATGTGGAAAGTGTATAATTATCTATTCTAGCTACCCTAAAACTTTAATAAATAAGCACTTAAATGTCAGTTGGAGAAAGGTGGATCAATCGCTCAGCCACTTGTTCACCTGATCTATCATATTTTACAGGGACATATTAAAGACTTTGTTATGCAACAAAATTGCATTTCATGATGGAATTAAAGACACTCTTCAAGAGACTGAAAGAAAGAACTAAGCATCTGAGCCTCATGTCCTGATGAATGGAGGTTATGCTGAGATATAGTCCAGTTTCCCTAAGAGGATTTATGAATTTGCCTTCAAATGCCATTGGTGTATTCTTTGTCTCTTATGCCCCAGATTTAAGCTTTGAAAGTTAAAAAAAAAAAAAAAGACTTTATGAACACCCTTCCTTCATTGAAAGACTGAAATGCTTTTAGTCTTCTCGTGGTTAAGTCATGTGATGGCTTCATGCCATTGCTCTTGCATGGACCTTTCTCCAGCTGTTGCATCGCCTCCTCACGTTTTCTCTGCAGCTTGATGAGATTCTCGTGTGGGAGTGAACTTTATATGTGATGGGCCCACGGAGGAAAATTGAAACTAAACTTTTGATAGAAACTTTTAAGCAAAAAAAAGTGATATACTGATTCTTCTAGTAGAAAGAGCAAGTGCCTTTTCAAGAACCCTAAAAGGGCATTTTGTTCAGTCCCTTCGTATTCATGATGTTGTGGTGGGAGATACACCACCAGTACCTAGGCTTCTGTAGTGTTTATTATTTACAAATTGTGAGCCACTTGTGAGCCATTATTAGCAATACTTGACATTTCTCTAATGTTTATGAACACAGGCATATTTTAATAAATGATTTCCACATTTGAGCCTCATTATAACTCTGTGAAACATGTATAATTAATCCCATTTTACAGAGGGGAAAACTTCACCAAGGGAACAGTGAATATTTCTTTAACTCAGGTCCATGGACTCTAAATTTCCCCAACATCATTAGTCTGACAGATGAAATATTTTCTTTTCACTGATCCTTCTCTATTTCTTATTTAGGAATGGAGAGCAGGAGTTGGCAAACTTTCTGTAAAAGACCATTAAAGTAAATATTGTAGGCTTTGTCAGCCATAGGGCCTCAACTCTGTCCCAGCTGTAACCAGAAAAGACACCGGCATTCGGGCTGCCTGTCACTACCAAATCCAATAAACAATGACAGCGATTGAATCTTTTATGGGTGCTTTATTCAGATAGCCGGCAATCTGAGAAGATGGTGGGTTCCTACTCTAACAAACCTTGTCTTTTCTTTCCAGGCCAGACCTTTTATAAGGTGGGGGTGGGTGAATAAACAAGGTGCGGTGAGGGCTTTGACATTCAGGGAGGATTAGGTGAGTGAAGCTGCAACATTCCTGTTCTGGGCAGTTAGCTGTTCCCAGGGTGGGGTGGTCGTCTACTCTCCCTGGAACACAAAGGCCCCAACTTGTCCCCAGGCAGTAATCTCTAGCAGTGCCCCAGGAAGTCGGCTGCTTTCCCAGGAGTCAGGATGAGCTTTATCTGTAGTTTCTGAAACAAAGCTTTAACATATACATTGCTTGCTAGACTTATAACTTTTTACCTTAAGCTAAAATTTTCTAAGTCTTAAGTCCCCTATCGTAGCTACCTATCTCTGCTGTTGTAGTATGAAAGGAGCTATGATAAGTACTTAGGATGAATGGGCATGTCTATGTTCTGATAAAAGTTTATTTGCAAAACCAGACTGACCAGATTTGGCCCATGGGTTATAGTTTGCTGTCACCCAGTCTAGACTAATGAATCTCATAAAGAGAGAAATTAAAGAGATAATGTGTGTTACCTGGGCATGTTTTAGTATTCAAACTTCTCACACACCTCACTTATGTTTTTGTATTGAAACTCATCACACATTTTTACTGTTAAATTTCATGGAAGGATTACATTGCACACGGCATCGTGAAATGCCTGCCACATTGGAACATTTCTATTTCTCCAAAATAGTTGTTAATTCTTCCCTGGGCACCCTTCTCTCTTCTTACCTCAGACTCTTCTTTGTGAAGTCTCTCCTGTCCTCTCTGCTGTCTGAGCTCCTCTTACAACTTATTCCTGGGTCTTTCTGTCTCTTTTCTTCCACAGAGTGATTTAGCTCCCAGGCAGCTTCATTTGCATCCATAGGCACCGTCACCTTCCCTCAGCTTACGGGCAATCTTGGGAATCTCTCCTTTGCAGGTAGAAAGGGTAATTGTTCTTGTCAGTGTTTTCCTGCTAAATATATGGAAATGCTTACCCCTGTGCTTGGGACACAGTAAATGTTTAGGCAGCAGGTGCCTGGTGAAGAGTTTTGGAAATTATAAAGTACTATTCAAATATCAGTCACAGTTTGTTATCAGGGTGATGAAGACTCTCTAGAAACCTTTACACAACCCACAGGGCTCAGAAGCCTTGGGTTTAGGACGAGAGAGGTGATGGCTTTCCAGTCAGTCAAGGGCCTCTGGGTATAATTTACACTTCTAGGCTGTGCGAGTCTCCCCATAGAAAAAGATTGCTGGTTTTACGTTAATTGAAACTGGAAAGCATTTCTGCTTAAAGACTTTATGACTTGAAGAAAAAATCTTCCCGTTGCCAGATCTTGTTCAGTAGGACCTGCGTTGTGGAGCTACGTGTTTGTGTTCACAGTGAATAAAGAGCATCAGACGTGTTTCCAGCCAGACATTTCATTCAGCAGAACGAGACTGTGGATAGTACTGAAAAATCTGATGTTAAAATTTCATCCTATTTTTTTATAGAGCCATCTTATGATAACATTATCACAATATTTTAAAGCAAACTGTCATGTACAACGAGTACCACATTGTAAGTCACTTTTGCACATTTTCAGTCATTTTCAAAGAATTCCCCCATCTTTACACTCATTCACTCAAGCAAACATTTTTCAACTGTCTATTATATGTCAAGTGCCAAGTAGTAAGGCATAGTTTATGCTCTTAAGAAGTGCAGTCCACTGGGAGAAATATTGATGTTTTAAAAAAGCCTTCCATGGAGGTATCTCTAAGAGGGCCCCACTAGAGAGAGTAGGTACAGCTCTTGTAATTATGAGGGCACTAGATATTCAAGGTGGGCTTCATGGTTTTGAAACAGTTTTGAGGTGGCCTACAGAGTATAATAAAGTAAAAAGTAAGTAGTGAGAAAGCTGAGACTAAGGAAAAATCAGGGAAGGAAAAGTCCGTTGAACTAATCGTGAGGTTAATGAACAAAATGCATGTTATAATTATGCACTTATTAAAGATGAACTCTGAGCTTCCTACCAGCCAAAGCAAAGAGAGAAAGATATGATCCTTTCCATGGTCAAAGTATCTATAAAACAAAACAGATCATTTCCAACGAACAGCTGAGAAAAATGTGTCTAGGGGTTTTCCTAATGGATACCTAGTTCTCCCTGACTGTACATAAACCGAATGCCCCTACATAGGCTAATGGGGCAATGTCAAAGCAGAGGTCAGCAAAAGCACTTGGTATCATGCCAGAACAATGTCTCTTGCTTAATTCTCATCTTCTGCTTACTCCAAAGATCAATATCTGGAGGAATCAATATTCTGTTTATCTTTCAAGAAATCCTCCATGTTTCTTATTTCTCTCAATTGAGCTTTGATGAGTGAAAGACATCAGAAAATTGGAGTTCATTCTGAGCAAATCTGAAAGAGACTGCTTCAAACTAGCAGAGAATGAGTAGGCTTTAATTGGCAAAATCAACTTCCCTTTCATCTCCGCTTATGGACTGAATGGATGTTTGTACTTCTCACCCCAGCCAATCCTTATGCTGAAATCCTAATCCTCCCCCCCCCCCTCCCCCGCACCCTTCTGCCGTTTGATGAGGAGCCTTTGGGATGTGATTAGGTCACAAGGGCGGAGCCTTCGTGATGGGGTTAGCGCCTCTCTGAGAAGAGGCAGAGAAAGCTTGCTTTCTCCCCTCTCATCCCCCACCTCTGCCATGTGAGGGCACAGCTGTCTATAAGCCAGGAAGCCTGTATCTGCCAGGGTCTTGATCTTGAACTCCCAGCCTCCAGAACTCTAAGAAATAAATTGCAGTTTAAGCTGTCCAGTCTGTGATATTTTTGTTCTAGCAGTCCAAACTGACTAAAACACCCTCTTACCTAATAATTTTGTGGTAATGGAGTAAAGTAGATCATGAGGAAATAAAGGTCAGAAACAGAGAAACAAAGTTACAACTTTAGTCTCGGAGTATGTAATTCTTTTTTAAATTTTTTATTTTTTTGCTTTGTTGCATCAGTATCTACACATTTGGCTTCTAGTTCCTCAGTTACTCTCAATGACATCTAGAGCAGTAACATAACCTCTTTAAGAGGCAAGAGGGGATAAGGAGATGTTGTACATTTCCTGCAACTTAGGAATTAAAAAACACTCTGAATAGCATAGAGTTCACTTCTTACAAAGCTTTATAATAAAGTTTTTCTAGAACTCATCAAAACTGAGAAGTCTCAAAGTACCATATGTAGCTATAATTTGTAGTTATATTTTACTAATGTGTTTGAAATTTTGTTTTCCTTATGAAATTCATACTTGTGCACTGGAGAAAATTTGAGCCCTAGAAAAATATAAAGAAGGTAACAAATGTCACCTTAATATTCCCACCTGGCTTACCCACGGTTGAAATTATACTCTGTTTGAAACTAGTTTTTTCTGTATGTATGTGTGTATATATATATATATATATATTTTCACATAATTGTGATTATATTTTATTCATTTGATATTATATTACAATAATTTTGTCCTGTATTATGAGAAGTCCCTCGTAAACATTATTTTTGGTGACTGTGTAATACTCTACGGGGTGAGTACCTCCTAATCACTTACCATTTTCCATCGTGACTTCCTTGATACTTGGGGATTTGGGGACAGATAGTGCTAAATCATTTTGAATTTTTCCCCTTGTCTTTGAAATCTTGGCAAGCCTGACCCCTACCCCAGCCCCCATATTAGAAGGGTCCCCACAGTTTGGATTGCCCCTCCCAAACTTTCCTAGGTGTCCCTTAATGCTTGGGACCAGCCCAGGCCAGCAGTCAGGACTGGCTTCATGGGCTGCAACCTGTACAGTCACACGGAGCCTCATGCTCAGAAGAGCCCCTGGCTTTTATACTCTGCCATTACTGCCTTGAAATTATAAGTCATTTTTAAACAAGGTGTTCTACCATTTCATTTTGACCTGGGCCCTGCAAATTATGAAGCCAAACCTGAGGGCAGTGCCCCCTGGGCTGGATACTCTGGGTCCAGGGCAGAATATGATTCCTAGGGCTCACTCTGACCTTTTAACCCCCATGGGGGTTGACCAGATGCCCTGAAGAGCTCTAGGAATCGTGCCTAGGGGGTCGTCTAGCAGCTTGCTCTGGGAGGGCAGCTGGACAAGATGGTGGCTCACACTGGAGAGTGCAGTATGTCTTTGCAGGACCAGGTGAGGCCTAGTTGCCAGAAAGGTGCTGACACACTAATTCTGGGTGACTCATTCTCATATAACCAGGGGCTCAACTTACCCTAGGGTGATCCTGCTTTGGCTGCCTGCTTCAATATTCTGTTCTGTGTCTCACAGTCCCATCCCCTATGTCCTTCTCTCAGCTCTTGTCTTGGCACACTCTGTTTTCATTTTTGGCATGAGCTGAGAGTACCAGAGGACATCGTGTCTGATATCAGAGAGGTGGCAAGGGTGGCAGTTGCAAGGACAGTGAGGACTTTCCTCTCAATGGGGACTGTCCCACACAGTGAGGACATAGGCTTGTTCCCACAAGGCTCGGAAACCATTAACAAGGACCCTGCTCTGAGTCAGGACTTATTTATAAGTGCTTAGTTAATTTTTCGATGTTATATTCAGAAGCTGAAATTCCCACCTCTGCTGGTATGAATGGAAAAGTCACAGCATATGGCAAGAGCGATGAATTTTAGGAAGCTTAAATTTTCGCTTTTCTCAGAGACTCCTCAGCTGAGAAATATCTAGTTTCTTCATTCATTCTTGCCAGTTGAGGATCAGCTTGGCTCAGCTCATCTCTTATGATGGTTTGCACTGCAGTGTAGGAAATGCCAGCTGCCCTAGGGGCTGTGAGCTGGGCACTGTGTATGTTTAGTGGGGGCTGGAGTAGGGGGTGTAGCACAGCCATCCTGGAGAGTATGTTAATGCCTAGAGGTTCAGTTTTTATTCCTGACCTGTGCTTGGCATCTGAGTCCTAGTCCAAGGCTCCTGATCCTGGGTTTACTGTTATCTGCTATTTCCTTGACTTTGGTTCCTTGCCATTCCCAGAGGAGAGATGCAGTCAAGGAGCATTTCTACATCAGAAGAGTAAAGGATGGCTTCGTGGAGATGCTGACTGCATGCTCTTGTGATTAGACACAGCAGGTAATTTGCAAGGACGTAACTGTTTATGAAGCCACACTTCATTCATTCATTCATTCACTGAACATTTATTAAACCCTGTGACTTCCCTGGCACTGTGATGGGGTCTAGAAAAAGGAATAAGCATGTTTGTTTTGCTTTTATGGGGCTCACAAAATAATTCTGGGAAAGCAAAATTATAAGACAATCTGAGAAGCGTAAGTTAGAGATGTGTATGAAAGTTCTATGGGTAACATAAAGGTGGATGAAGCTATTTGTTCTCCTGGGAAAGGAGCAGCGGAGTCACGCAGATCTTTATGGAGCTGGGCCTGTGGGAGGAGTAAGTGTGTGACGGGTTGGAACCATGGGACTAATTCTGGGCAATGGGCTTTGCATGAAGTGAAAGGCTTCCAGGCAAAGAAAGTTAAAAGCTGGTGAGTCTCTCCCATGTCTCTCTTCCTCTTTGTCGGCATTTGTGTAAGTTGTGTGTTGAAACTATAGAACCTCAAGACTGAGTCCCAACCATACTGATCTTTGTGCAGGTGACACAACCTCTGTTGTATTGTTACTGAGAGTTAGGGTTACTGATTACAATAGCTCAGCTGATCATCATATGACCAGTTTAAGGAGTTTGCTGAGCATATGTGGTGACATTTCTGAAAGACAGAAAGCCTGTGGAAATTCATGGAGGTGGTTCCTGAAGGCAAGGAAGCTGGCTTACTTTCCCATCAATTCCTTCCCATTCGTGTGTAAGGGCTGTTCCTGGAAGAAATAACTACACTCCATATTTCCAGACTACTTCATGTGAATATGCCCCTGTGGAAGCACAGAGCTCACAGGCAGAGAGTTGCAAGTTATTTTTCCAGAAAACTGAAGGAATAGTAAACACTGAAGGTATTGGGTGGGACTTTCTGACAGCATTTTACAGGTGATGGAGGTAGCAAAGCCTATTCCTCAGCCTCTTAATAATCCCTGGAGTGGATATCTGGCCTCTGTCATTTATAGAATGGGGGTACTTGACCTCTCTTTGTCCTCTACTTTCTGGCCTGTCATCAATTCTGAGCAGAAAAAAGAGAAACTCTCACTCAGCATCCCATTACTCTGTTTGAAAGCTTATGCAAGGCATTGGGGCCCAGAGGATCTGCGCCTTGTCTTCCAAATAATTAAACAGAAGAGCAAGGACTGAAACACGGATTTCCTGACTCTAAGTTCAGTAGTTTTTCTATTTCATTATATGTTTGGTATTTTATGTTGTTGTTGTTTGCTTTTTCTCTTTTGCCCTTTCTCTTAGCGTCCCCATGGCCAGGCCAGTCCATTTCTCTAAAGAGCATTCAGAAAGTGGAGCGATTACTGCTTTGTTAAATCCTTGAGCCCATCCGTATCTCTGACCCCATCGATACTTACTAGTTGTGTGACTGCAAGTCACTCACTGTCCTCGAGCCTTAGTTTTCTGATCTGGAAATGGGATAATAGCAGCAGCTGTCAAGAATAAATGAGATGGAATGGGAGGGGCTATGTAACACACTTAGCACAGTGTCTGGCTTAGAACAACTGCTCAATAAGTACTGGCTATTAGTATGAATCCAGTTTTCAGGATGAGGTTTAAGCAAATTATGAAGAAGGCAAAATCTATCTCTGTCATACTTTGTTTTAATGTATTGTTCCTTCTTGTCACAAGTCCATCCCCCCTTCTTGGTGTGCCCCATGGGTGATCCACATCCAAGTTTTATTCACTGAGAACCCTCTGCCTTCTTATTTCTACCAAATCTTACTTCTTCAGGCATCCGGGCTTCTCTTTCCAACAAACGCTGCTCATCCTCTCAAGTCCGTAGCAGCAGCTCATTTCCTGCAAATGATTTTTTTCTAATAAGGGGGGTTAATAAATTAGTTTCAGACAATTTTAGATACATTTTAGGTGAGGTGTTTTGGAAGCAATACTCTACTTCCCCATATCTTCCCAATTTATACTATAAATCATAAAGGAAATCAATTGGTAAGAATTTATATGAGGGCAAGTAGACTGGTCAGCCCAAATGACCTGATATTGCATCCTGGCTCACTTGGGAGTCTTACATAACACTGAAAGCAGCAAAAGGACGCGTGCAAGCACATATACACAGAGGCGCTAGCACGGCTAGCTTTGCCTTGGACAGGAAAAGAAATAGTAGCATCCACGCCAACCAGATTTGAGCTGGTGGCTAGAACACTTTGTAGAAATTTTAGGAAAGTTGAGGTCACTTAGTTTTAGCTTCTGATATACAAATTGTGTAGCCTGAGCAGAGATAAATATATTTTGGCAATTATAAAGGTTCTACATCAGGATACAGATGAAGATGTAACTGTGGTGATTTGTGATTCCATCACCAGCCCCTCAAGCTGTTTCTAGCCTCTTATTTATAGCTTTCCTGGGCTGTATATCTTATAAATACAAAACGAATGAAGTAGTGCAAATGAAAAAGCAGCTTTCCTTATGGCCTATTTACATCTCCTTGCTTGTCAACAGGGTAAATAAAGACACAGACGGCTGGTCTGTGGGGGACTTGTAACAACATGGAGAAAGTGTGTTGGTGGGCAGAGAAGGCAGAAGAGGTTGAGAGAGATACTTGTGACCTTGGAACTTCCCAAGTGAGGAAAATTCTGGAGGTTGGGGTTACTTATCTTTGATTTCATAGTCCAGGAGAACCTTGGCACTCCCCACATATGAGTTTCATGAGTTCCCATAATGTAAGATACCTAAGGGGTAGATGAGTTACTGGTCCCAAATGTTTACCTTCCCTAGATTCATACAATTTTCATGAATTTGGCATGGAAGGGTATATTTTCCAGTCTCTCTGACTTTTGGCATGGCCGTGTCACTCCACTTTGGCTAATGGCATAAAGGCAGAAGTGACTGTATCAGTTCTGAGCCTAGGCCCAAGGAAGTCTTGTATATTTTCATTTGCTCTCATGTGCCTTTCCCATCACCACTGAACTTGACCTGAGTAGCTCACTCACCGGGCTAAGGAGAAAGACAGACACATAGAGCAGAGCAGAGCTGCTTAAATGAAGTTTATGAAATTTATGAAGTTTACTATGCATGTGACAAGAGTCTAGAAACATAAAGCAGACCCTATATAGTGATCTTTTTTTTTAACGCTAATCTCAAGTTACGACAATAGTTTTCTCACCTGTGCAAAGATCCATGTGGGTTGACCATCTTCACTGGGTGGCTCTCTTCCATGCAGTGATCCAAGGCTCTACAGTGTCAACATCCACAAACTGCCAAAGGAAAAGAGGCAACATGGATGAGATGCACTGGCTTTTAATGATCTTTTCCTGGAAGCTTGTCACTTCTATCCAAAGTCCATTGGCCAGCACTAGTCTTATGGCTCCAACCTAACTGCAAAGGAAGCTGGAAAAAGTCAAGGAGTGCATGCATAATTTTGTGAGCACTAATGGCTTCTGTCATATCCCTGCTGCTTTTCGAGCCCTAGCACAGAGAGCACTTCCTCCAGGAAGACTTGCAGAGCACCTGCCCTACCTTCCAAGGAAAACAAATTGTTTTATCCTTCTTTATGATTCCACAGTGCTTTGATAGACATTTTGATAGCCCATATCAAGGCCCAAGTACTTTAAATTTGAGTGTTACTAAATTTTAAAATGACTATGTTGGTCTTTGTTGGGGACATCTGCTATTTTGCCAGCTCAACATCCATTCCTCTCCTTTTCTTTTGGAGAATATCTCTCCTCTGCCATCAGTACATGGCATCTGGCGGGGCTGACCCACCTCTCAGCTCCAGGGGAGGACATGTGGCCAGTCAGTCAATATATTCCATTCTCTGGACACTGGATGAGCCAGGTAACTCAGACTGGTCTTATGGGACTCAGTGCTAGGACTTTTGTTAGCATTTGGGGGAAAGAGAAGGGAGTTGGGGTTGTCTGAGGCCCCTAGTGGAGAAGGCCTGCTTGAGAATGATGTCAACACGGTGGGGAAGTGGGACTGAGAGATAGAAGGAGAACCAGAGATCAAAATAAAGATAGAGGTAAAAGGGAGAGAAAGAAAAGAGAAGAGAAAAGAAATAGAAAGGTGCTAATATGACTTGAGCCATTTGAGATCCTGAGGTTATCTGGGCCTGAAACCATTCCTTCTTGAACTTTCCAATGAAGTAACTAAATTTTATTTTATTTTACTTTTGCTTAAGCCAATCTGAGCAAGAGTTTCTCTCATCTGTAACTACAAGATTTCTGAATTTGCAAAAATAGTTGAAACTATAATATTCCTAAATGACAAAATCTATCAGTATGTGGATAGACAGGCAGCATAAGACATTTCCCTCATTGATAAACTGAGAAATGGGGTCTGTTTGTTAATATCTCCTTGGACATTGCATGTCAAGCTGGATCGAACATGGAAAAATCTCATCTTGTTTATTTGTGCCATCTTTTCCTTTATTGTTTTTCCCTTCAGTTACCTTATTCTGTTCCTTTACAGAACGTGTGTGCTCTTTACTTCTCAAGTCTCCAAAATTCACCACCTAACCCCAGATTCCTCCTGTTCATGCCCACTTACTATCAGCCATTGAATCCCGGTCTTGTCCTTGCTTTGTTGTGAGTTCAGGGAGGTCCTGGACTTTCTTCACTTAACTTTTGCTTTGACTCTCTTGTGAAACAGAAAATTTGATGACACTGCAAGGAGGCACTGGGGCTTGAACTTCCATGTGTCAATTATTTAGGCTGAGTGATGCTGTATTAGTGCATTGTAAAAGCCCTCACTGAGCTGGGCCATCAGGAAGCCTTATTTATAATCTCTACCCTTGCTTCTTCCCTGAGTGGATGATGAATCTCTGGATCCCATCTTATGCAAAGTTAAGGCATTTCCTTCCTATTTTTTTCCTGGTGTATTTTTTCTCTCTCTCCATTTATCTGGATATGTATTTTTCATCTTTTCAAAATACTTTCAAAAGTAGTGGGAGTTCACTTACTCTCTGTGAAGCTGTTCTCCCATGTCTGAATAATGTTTACTTACTAAAGTTGTTGTGAAAAAAAATGAGATTAACTCTCTAGAGTAAACTTTCATTACATTAGTACTCTAACCTTTCTGGTACACATGCATTCTTTTCTTTTTCCTCCACTATTGTGATGGTGAAACTTAGTCTAAATATATTTCATCTTTTACAGTAGTTAGGGAGTGATGTATGTTTATCATCTCTGCCTCCTTTTACTTTCAGATTGAGAATTCTTGAATTTTCAATGACTTACTCATCTTATGCTTGGAATTTTGAGAACATGGCATCGCCCCTTTCCTTCCATATACATGCCATTCATTGCTTGTCTGCCACAGAAATGAAAAGCAATGAGAATCTTGAGTCCCAGCTAATCTCAGAAGCATTATTCTCTTCCTGGGCAACCTCCAACCACTGTCTTAAGTTGGTGGCTTCAGCAGTTTCTATGTGGTCTATAAAACACTAGTTGTATAAACTATTTAAAAGTGCCAGGAGATCCAAAAAGAGTTCCAAAATTGAATAAATTTGTGAGTAACTTGGATTAAACCAAGCATGTCAGTCTTTGGAGGACTTCCCAGAGTCTTTTTATGCTAATGTATATTGTGACTGTACATGGGAGGTGGGGGAGATCCAGCATGCCGTGTTCTCAAACTCACTTGGCCCTGGCCTTCCTCGAGACTGTGCAGATATTGCAGAGAACACAGTTAGGGAAATGCTGACCTAGTGCTGTCATTAGATTTCTCAAATACCCTTCTCCTCTTTGTTCCAGGATTGTCACACCTTTCTATACTCTTCCTCAGTTGTCTTGTCTCTTAGATGCTTGCTCCTCTATCTTTGTTTTGTTCCCGCTGGGTGAGTCCAGTCGTAGGCTGAATGATAAAACACAGTGATTAGTCAACCAAGGAGAAGACCGAACAGTCACATCATTGTTTGGTGACAAATGTTTGCAATATGTTGACTTCACCTTTGCTGCTTTTCTTTAACTGGTAAAGTGAATGAGTGAAGGTAATGTCTCCATTCTTCTCTAGAACTTTCCTTCTGAATGGAACATGAGAAGCTTACTGGGGTCTTACATATTAAGAACATCTTTTGGGAAAATGGCCCAATTTTTCATTGTAAGAGCACCCATCAAAATACATTACTCTGTAGTCATTTGCTTTTTACAGCTTATCTGGTTCTAATTTGCTTGCAGAAACTGGGGTGGATGACGTAGACCAGAAGAATGATCATGTAACCAGTCACCAATAGTTGACTCAGGAAATAATCATTTACTCATTTATGCCTTTCTTCTGTCTAGAATATAGCATATTGTTAATTAATTAATGACAGCAAAGACCACTCAGTTTTCAGATTTCCCTTCCTTGTAATCCATATAAAGCTTTTATGGAATGGAATTAGAGCACTTCACTGAGTTAAATTAGGAGGTCAGAGTAAATGTGCCTACTTTTTCTATCTTTGGTCTTTGAAGCTTTCTTTTCCTAAAGAAAAGAATATGATTGTTTTAAAACCTGCTCTTTTATTTATTTATTTATTTTTAATGAGATTGTTGATTTTCTTTTTTTTAATTTTATTTATTCATTTTTTTTAGAGAGGGAAGGGAGGGAGAAAGAGAGAGAGAGAGAAACATCAATGTGTGGTTGCTGGGGGACATGGCCTGCAACCTAGGCATGTGCCCTGACTGGGAATCGAACTTGCGATGCCTGGTTCGCAGCCCGCGCTCAATCCACTGAGCTACACCAGCCAGGGCAAAACCTGCTCTTCTTAATTTTATTTAGTCTAATAACAATGAGCATAACCTACTTATTTTTTTTCTTTGTCTTTTTTGTAAAATGGTATCACCTCTGTGACAGATATAGAGCTGTAGGCAACATGTGAATAAGTTACCTCTTTCCTGTGACTGCTTTTATCTTTTTACATAGAATTAATTCTAGAATTTTCTATTTATGGTATCAGTTTGTTATTAGCCATTTTAAAGATGCAGTAAAGTAAAAGAATTTAAAAGCAGATGAGATTATTTTAAATGGGAGTTAGATAAGAAATGTGTATAATTTTCCTTTTATAGGATGTACATTTTATATATAATACTTGGGCCCTTTACATTACATTTGTAGTGATTTATATATAAATTTATGTATAAACTGGGGAAATGTTTATCAGAAGTGCCATTAGAGGTAAAAATGTTTTAAAAATATGTATCCGTGCTTCTCTATTAGAAATTCTGATTTAGTACTTCTGAGGTGGGGCACCAGAATCCACATTTTAAAAGCCCCCTGAGTTTTACTATTGCACACCCAATTGAGAAGTTCTGGCTCAGAGTGTTCTGTTTCCAAGTAATTTCTTGTGTGAGAATGCCCATTTCTTGGCTGACAGGACAAAGGCACAGAGAGATGAAAGGATTTTTGTGGAAACCACACAGTAAGCCCTTGGGGGTGACAACAATAGGCACGAACTTGTTTCCTTTTAGTCACTTTTTTGTCCTACTTAAGTAAATGACCAGTGGACTATGTCAGCTGGGGCCCTGCTTATTATTAACTGAGTTGCAAAAGAGCGTAACTCATGCTTCGCCACCCAGTTATGACTCTCATATACTCTTCTAGAAAAAAAAAATAGGTCCAAACTGGCTGGAGTGAGAACATGTGTAGAAAAACCCTGAGCAGTCTGGTGGGAATCCTTGCTTCTTTCTAATTCGGTTTAGTTTTAGATTTGTTTTGGTTTAAATGGACCAGTCTGCCTAAACAGAATATTTGGGCATGAATGGTTATAACTTGTCCAAATTTCCTCTTCATTCTCCTCGCTTCACCAACTCCCATCTCCATCCTCTTCACTATAGCATAAAAAAAAAAAAATACAATGAAAAGGATGGATAACAAAGGCAATGCATTTCATAGGTTAAAATTCTCATTAAATTGGATCAGTTTTTCACTTACAAGAACAGGATGTAAAAGCCAACACAGGTGTCTATTGTGCAGGTCCTATTTTCATGCTAGTTACAGAATATAATGTTGACAGATGAGACTGATTCTATAATAGTATGTCTCGTGGTGGCATAAAGGTGTCCTTTCTGGTGGTGAAATGTAGCTTTATGAGCAATGACAAGCAGCAGATTTTTCCCAGGACTTTCATACCTTGTCATACTGAACAATTACTTTTAACCACATGTGGTTAAGAAAAGCATGCTTCAGTGGGATTTAAGCATGACATCCCTCCCTTCATTTCCACAAATGAGAAGCAGATGCCCTTAGTCTCTGGGTAATATTTGGGCCTTAATAACATTGCCATGCATTTGGGCCTATTAATTGATGCTGACAGTAGTACTAATAATAGTAATAATCACAGTAAACTTTAATTGAGTGTTTACCATGTGCCAACTACTAATGTTTCATGTGGACTGCTTTATGTAATCTTCACAAATCCATATGTAGAAGGGCAGTGAGTATTTTTCAATTGGGGCCACCCAGATTCTCTGTCCCCTCGTGTTGATAACAGTAACCTGGTTTTTATCGCCCCCCACCCAAGGATATCATCCCCTGTGCTTTAGGGGAAGCAGTTCCCATCTTCCTGTCTGGGGTGAACCCTTGTAGACTTAAGCTGATTAGCAAATCCCATTCCCTTGGCTATGGTGATTAGTTCAGGGATGATCATGTGATCTAGTTTGGACCAATTAGATCATAGGAGAAATTTTCCTGGGGGATCCTGGGTCTTTTGCAGAAATACTTGAAGAGACATTTTCTTCTTGTTACATGAATGTGGAAGGATGCATGCTAGTGACGGAGTCCACTTTGAGTAAAAGCAGCATCAAAGAAGGTAAAGAAAAATGGAAAGAAATTAAATTTTGTTAATTTCACTGAGCAGCAAGCGAGATTAAGCCTGAATTAAAGTCTATTTTAGATTTTTTAGCCAATAACTCTACTTCATCACTTAAGTTGAATTAGGTTTTCTGTATCTGGCAACCAAAGGATACCTAGAAGGTTCTGATATTAAAATCTTCATTTTGCAGATAAAGAAATGGGCTGAGAGCATTTGAATTACTTTCTCAATTTAATTGGGGAAAAAAAGGGCATCAGGGACTTGAACCCAGGTGGTTTAATTTCAAAATCTATGAACATAGCTGATACCCTGAGAAGGCGGAAGATAATATTATTATAAAGGATGGAGTCCTAGAAAATTATGTGTTCCTTGTGTTTCTTACTCCTGATGGGACATGGGTTTCGCTTGTGAAGGATGTCTAATGAATTCACCTGAAATCTCGGGCTGTCTACCTTCTGTGCGGTGTGACTTTCTGTGATTGGATTCTGAATTGTCTGTAAGAGCTAAACTATTTTATTGGGGAAACCACTATAAATCACCTTGTTATGAATTCATCATACATAATATTTAACATTTGGAATAGGATTAGATTTAAATATATTACCAAATTTGATGATGTTGCTTTAATTACTTGGGAAGTTTGTAAAAATGTGCATTCTTGAGCTGCAGGAGAGTATTTGATTCCAGGTAATTATGATGCACATTGGATTTGACAACCACTGATACTGTTTGTGACCATATATCTAAAGGAAAATGGCATGTAGTTATTCAGAGACTCACTGAGCAAAGATCAAGTAATTGATCAAAAACAAGGTCCGGAGAGATGCAGCCAATTTCTACTAGATAAGAACCATGGAGGCATAAACCAAGGTACAAGTTGGAACAAAGACCATTGCGAAGGTGTTGCTAGCCCCTGAGAACAGTGTAGCATTTTTATTCTCCTCTCTCTTCTCTTCTTCTCTCTTCTTTCCACTTAGATTGAAAAAGAGGGAAAAAAAGACTGGGAAATATGTATAGGCTCATCCCTCCAATAACTTGATAGCTCTTCAGCAGTCAATTAGAAATTTATCTTGCAAAAGAAACCAAAGTCTACATGGAAGACTTTTGCTGTAAACCTTTTCTAAAATCTTGAATCTCACTAGAGTCGTTGACAAACCCTAGGCAGTGTTTTTCAAATTTTCATGTGCAGTAGAATCACCTTGAGAAACTTGCTAAAAGTGCATGTCCTATCCTCACCCCGCGTCTTCTGAATCAGTGTAATGGAGCAAGGGCCTGGTAATCTGTGTTTAGCTCCCGCTGCTCTCCTCCCCTACTCCACTGTGGCAGATGTCACGCAGACCATCCAAGGGCCATGCTTTGTGAAAACGGCCCTAGAAGATATCTCAAACTCGGAGACCATCACTTACTAATCATTATTTAGATAACTAATTATGCCTAGGAATGGTCTTTAAATAGCATCCTAAATTTTGTACCATTTTAGTTATAGCATTCATTGATAAATAATTGCTTAATAAATGGTCCAGTTTTTTGAAGCTGGGAGAAACAGTGTGGCTGGGACTGAGACAGTGTGTTCATGATGCAGTGAACGGGATGCCTGGCCACTCAAACCATGAGGCTGTGGCCTGAGCACTTGGGAGCGGCCTACCTGGACTGAGGAGAAATTAGTGCCTAGAAGGAAGGACTTCTTAGAGCGTGAATCTTACCAAATCCTCTCAAGGTGATGGCAAACCTTGAAGTTTTTGCCTATCACGTACCAAAAACACTCTCATTATCTCTCAACAGAGAGAAGAGGGTCAGTGCTCTTAGTAGCTGTGGTATGTTGGTAGTTTTAGGCTGACTACAGTAGATTTCTCCTTAATTCTGTGCAAATTGCCAGGATATTAGTTAGTCCATTAAGAATGAGCATAAGTAATAATACTGATGTAAATAATCATCCTGTAAATTCTTTATTGCTAAGGAGGTCAGCGTGAGGTTATGGATTCTGAACATCTGGTCAACTGGGTGAATTGTGACTTACCGAGGTGTTCTGAAGAAGGGTGAGAGCTGTCTGCTACTTTAGGATCCCTGCCTCATTGTGCAAACATCCAGTATAGTCTGTCTGGCTAAATAGGACATTGACCTTCCAGTGCTAAAGAAGATCAGAACAGTATTTTTTTTTCACCCCTGTTTAGGAAAAGGAATGGTGAAGAGAACTATCCTCATTGTCAGAGTACTTGGGAGATAGTGGGTGATTGCAAAACGGTCCCAAATTCCTCCCATCCCTGAATGTGCACATCCTTTTACAATGGAACTTCCCCACTTCTCCTATCAAGAAGTGTATTTTGTTTTAGTGTCTCTTGAAACTGGTCTTGGCTTGTTTTCACCGGTAGGACATTAGCAAATGGGATTCGAAGCTAGGCTTGAAAAGTGCTTGCACATTGGGCCTTTTGTTCTTACTTTCTACCTTTGGGAACTTTGTAACCACTACACTGTGAAGGAGCCAGGGGTGGCTTAATGGAGGATGACAGACAACTTGGTGGATAGTCAGCTGTCAGCACCAGCTGACAGCCTTTCCTACCTCCAGACATGGCAGTGAGGCCATCCTTGTCCACACAACCCCCAGTCAGCACTCAGAGGTATACGCAGTGATAAAATGGTTCTTGTTCTAAATCCCTGCATTTCAGTGATTTGCTAGGTGGTGAGAACTAACTGATAGAATGCTATGGTCCAAATGCCTGTATTTCTTCCCCCAACCCAAGATTCACATGTTGAAATCCTAACCCCCAAAAATGATAGTTTTAGTAGGTGGAGACTTTGGAGGTGCTGAAGTCATCTGTGGAAATCTCATGAGTGGGATTAGTACCCTTATAAAAGTGGCTCCCAAGAACTCTCTAGCCCCTTCCTCCATTTGAACATACAATGAGCAGTCTGCAACCAGGAAGGGGGCCCTCATCCAACCATGCTGGCTCCCTGATATCAGACTTCCAGCCCCCAGAACCCCAAGTGATAAATTTCTGCTGTTTATTAGCTACCTAGTCTGTGATACTTTGTTATATCACCCCAAATGGGCTAAGACAGAGCATACATCTTTAAAAGTACTGTACTGTCATACGGGACGGGGGGTGGCAGCAATGTCAGATTCTCCCCTTAGGAAAAGTTCCTTGTAACAAATACCTCTTACTTGTCTCATCAGATTCTTTGGCCTAACTTGCTTGCTGGACCCCAGCTCTCTTGCTCTGCCTTAGTTACTAGCTAGCCCAGCCACCAGATCCCCTGGGGGCCTTATGGTCCTGATACCTGAGGCCAAAGCTGCTGGCCCAGTTTCTTTCACTCCCTCCACTTCCTGGCTCCAAGAAAATGTTATACCAGAACTGGCTTCCTGGGCATTTGCTCAAGCAGCCAGATAATGGAACCCATAAGTGCAGGGGAGTTAACTCCTGGTGGAGCAAACTTTGAACAATAGAGATAGAGACAGGTGGGAGGTAAACAGATAAATTCCCTTTCTTTCCTCCCTCTCTGCTGGGCTTACTGGGCATGGCTTCTCTGCATACCCTATCTGAATATGTCTCTCACCTGCCGGGCACCCAGCAGTGACTGTTTTCACTGCTTGTCTTGGAGCTGTGGTCCACACAGTAATGCATCATCTGAGATTACTTCCAACTTTCCTTGCCTCCCTTCCCTTGTCCTCTGGGGACATCTGGGGACTGTACTTCCCAAAGAAAGCACCAACACTCCAACTCAGGCTGTGTTTTTTAGGGAACTCAGACAGAGATCTTCATTTTGTATTCTTAGCAAGTCAGCATTTCCTGGTGTTTTGGATACCCCCCGCCCCCACTCAGGATCCACTTGTTACAGTTACTTGAAGGATTTTATCAGAAACACTGGGAAGTGTAATGCAGGGGCTGAGATTTGCAAAGAGGTCAGTCAGGTCATGGCTGGACAACAGTGAGGAGCCTTAGTTTTGATGTTGCTCCCTGACGGCCATCTGGGACCACACCTGCTACTTAATTGACAATTAATTTATTTTATTGACACATGATTCAGAAATTTAAATAGGAAAGTAAAACAGAAGTTTCCTTTGCATTTTATGTCAGTCTCTCAATTCCATTTCCCAAAGAAGAATTTTTATTTCATTTTTTGCATCTTACTGAGTTCTATGCACATACTTGTGTAGAATACATCTTTTATTTCCAAATTATTATTATTATTATTAATTATTATTATTATTATTAGCATACTGTTTCACTTCTTGCTTTTCTCACCTTCTCATGCACCCTGGATATCGTTCCAAATTATTTCATAGAGAGCTGCCCGGGCTTTGTAATGTCTGGACAGCTTCCTCCTGTATGGCCACAGCAGAGTTTATCCGAAGAGTCCCCTAGTGATGAACATTTCAGTTGTTTCTAATTTTGATTTTGCAGAAATGCTGCAATATGTTATACAGACATCTCCAAGCAACTGGAAAATTCTTAGATATGGAATTGCTGAGGCAAAGAAGTTTGTGTGCTTGTTATATTTTGATATTTTGGAATTGCCAAATTGACGTGTTTTTCTTAATATTTGTTTAAGTTCTTGACTCAAAATGGCCATCAGTATCTTATCTCTCGGATTGTATTTTCCCCTGTTTAAAAACGTGGAGGTTTAACCAGCGTGTGGTATGAAGGGTGAGCTGACTCACCAAACAGAAGAGGTTCAGAGGGAAGAAGGGAGGAACTGAGTTGATCTAAGAAGACAATGGGAAGTGTGCCGGTTGTTTTCTCCTGTCATCATTGAAGGAAACAAATTCTGGGAGGCATCGTGAGCACTGCACGGATCAAAACGGCAGAGGAGAACCCAGTCTGTCTCAGGTGACGCCTGTGCCAGGCAGTGAAGGGATGCATTAGGAGAGTGAAGAGATGAAAGCTCACTCTCACATATGGAGTTGATGTTTAATTACTTTAAATAGGTTAAAGATTCATTACAAATTACGATTTGTCTCCCTGGACAACCTCAATAACAATAGATGCTTTTTCTTTCCCTTACGAGTTGGATGCCATCAGAGCAGTCCAGTGACACATGCAGTGTCTCTTCCAGACCCTGGGACTTCCATCCCCTTGGCATTGCCAAGGCAGCCCTTTTCCATTCTCTTGGTTCTTCTTTCAGTTAGAGGCACGATTCCTAACATACATGGGCTGGGGAGGGGTGCCTCTGCTCCGAGCCCGAGTAGGAGGCCTGCAGAGGGTGGCGGCTGCAACTCCACAAAGCAGCTGGTCCCTGTGGACAGGCGCAGCCATTCTCTGACGTGTTTCTCCCTCCCTTCCTTCCACTCACTCACTGGACTCTTGGCTTCAAAGACCTCACTCTCAGAGCCTTTGTCATTTCAGCAGAAGAGCTTGTACAGAGGGCAGATTTCTCAGCTTGCAGCAGGGGTGTGGAAATGTCAAGGCCGAGGCCATCAGAATACCTTGTCGTGCATGTAAACTCTGTAATCCTGTCAGAGTTGTCCTTTGGTTCCGTCTGTGTTGCTGTAGCTATCCAGAGAAAAGAATAGATAAAAGGCAGTTTTCTACAGAAGTTACACATTTTAATTGATAAAAAAGAGCAACGTAATTTAGGACTTGGATGCAGATTTAGTTGATCAAGTGCCCTTTTCAAAAGACAAGACAGCATTTTCGCTTGTTAAAAAACTTAACACATTTTGTCACAGTATGTCCTTGGATGTTGATCATGGCAAACTTTCCCCACTAAATTAGGCACAAGAATATAATGTAGGAGGTAGGAATCATATGCTGGGGTAATCCCGGACCATACCTGAAAGCACACACTCTGAAATGTGTATTACAGTCACTGCCTACTTGAACTTCTGCCTGGAACAAGTGTATCTCTACATATCATGTAGGCATCAAGCTACTTTGTGTTCTTTGTCTTCCAAAGGACATAAAGATGATTCTATCATGTTTTAATATAGTCTGTTTGGAATTGTCAGAATTATAACCAGCAATTTTTTTCATACTAGAAATAATTATTTTGCGTGATTCACCCTTCAAAATCTTTCATACTGAATGAAGGAGCCTAAATGGCCCAGAAACTTTGGATCAATCTAAGAAAAGGAACCGAGTATTTGATTTGCATAATCATTGTCTACATTAATGATATATATTTTTTAATGCAGAGGAAATATTTTTCAAATACACTCTTTAATGGGACCCCACAGAATACAAAACAGATGAGGTTGTAATTACGTCTACTTGCATGTCTCTCCTCTGCTCCTTGCCCTCCCCCTTTCCTAAGTCTAGATGCCACTGAACCCAGAACTGGACGGAGCTGGCAGCGGTGGGCATTTCTGCATCACCAACACCTGACATAGCACCAGGCATGTTGGGAGTGCCCATCATGTTTGTGAGATTACACAGAACCCAGTGCTTATGGAAACAGGAATATAAGATATTTCAGGTAGAAGTGTTCTTGTTTTAAAAAATCCATCCAAATAAAATCCATGTCTTTTAAGCATGTGTTTCTTGACAATATTTTAAAAGGTTTTGAGGTTTATTTTGGGAGTGTCAAAGGTAATGTAAGAGTTTTGATATGCTTCTAAGCAAATGTAGCTTTTAGGGTGACAAGGGACAAGGCAGGATCACCTGATGGATGGGAAGGGAATATGAGGGGATGCTAATATCTTTGTTCATTTGTCAGCAGAGTTGTTGGACTCATGTAGTTGGCTGATGTGTCCTCCAAAAGTTGGGCTCTGACATGAAAGGTGCCATCTTCCTGTGTGAGCGTGTAGGGGCATGTGTTTGTGATGTGTGTCTACCCTTGGCAAAAGGCTTATGGCAGAGTTATGAACTCATAGATTAATGGCACAATGTCATACAGCGTCTCAAAAATAACTTTGTATTTGTTACCAACATTTTCAAAATTGGGATGTTCCACAGGTGAATCCAGATTTCTGGCTCCTTTTGAAAAAGTAGGAGAGCTAGCGATGCAGTGAGTCTACCTTCCTCTTGACCGGTGGTTCTCAGAGTGTGGTCCCTGGTCCCACAGCATTAGGAAGCTAGTTAGAAACTCTGGGAGTGGGACCAGCGGGCTGTGTTTTAACAAACCCTCCGGGTGATGCCGACGGGTATTTACATTGGAGAACCATTCCTGTTGACTCTCATCAGGTAGAGTTCAACGGTGTGTTTTGCTTCCCACCCACGCTGTTCTCCTCACTCATGAGATCGTCTGGCCTTAATGGCATTTGAAGGTTTTTTTTCTCTTTGTAAATGGTTAAGATCCCCTAGTATGAAAGCATGGATTGTTAAACTTTTAATTATTAATCTGAGGCCCCAAATGTCTGAGGTCATACAGAGATTTTTAGGAAGTCTAGCACCATCCCACAGGCATATCAGATCTGACTGCCCATCTTCTTTTAGCTGCTGCCCATGTGGCAGTATGAGAAAACCCAATTAGTACAGACAGATAAGGGCATATTAAAGTCTTGGAAGGAAGAGAGCCCTGGTCGGAGTCCCTAATGCATACAAGTAAAATGGTTAGATAAAGCTTTATTTAATTACATGCGGGCGGGAAGAGAGTCACAAGTAATCTTGGTGTATTTAAGTGTATGATTTTTAATGAACTTTTCAGAATGTCTGTATGGTTTCTGCCAGTTTGTCAGGCAGCCATCAATTACTCAGTCTCACCCTAAATAGAAACAAGCCACCATTTCATTATCAGTGAACATCTACGGAAGCTGACTCTCTCCATGTGGGTCAGCATTCTAAGTAATTGGCACATATGAGTCCCACCTCGAGGTACCCTCCCTCAGCCTGCTGTTTACTCGCCCTGCTATTATTGGATGCAGAAATGTATCACTCTTCATTCTAAGGTTTTTCTTAGCTCTTTCAGACCCTAGAGGTAATATTTAGTTTCCTGAAATAATTATGAAATAATATTAATTAGTGCTCATCAAATGCTCATGTCTCCCATACTGCCAAGCCCTGGGGTACATAGGTGACGTCATATGGAGGATTCTTACCAAAGGAATGTTAATAGAAGTGTTGTGTTACTTCTGGTCCGAGGCAGTGAAGAAAAGGCCCATCTTCATGCTCACACCTTTCCTGCTTTGCACATTTGAGATGCTGGAATTGCAAAGGAGAAGCAGCTTGGGTTTTTGATTTGCCACCTGAAAGAGTGCTGTGCAGGATAAATACCTGACTCACTTCAGAAGTGGACACAAGCAAGAATTAAACCTTTGTTTTAAAGTTTGTTACAGATAATTTTGCTACAGATAGCCTGTGCTATCCTGAGGAACACAAATTGTCCCAACTCTGGTAAGGTGGCTTGGCTGCAGAACTTGCTGACTTCGGTGGAGACCAATATGAAAGGAGCAGCAGCTTGGAACTTACACATCTGCTGGGCGGGCCCTTGGATTCAGCAGCCCGTTTAACAGTGGCCAGAGAATGAGGCTTGTTCTAGACTGGAGTCAGTATCTGTGGAGATTTGATAGAATGGGCAGGACACAGCGGCAGAATTTTCTGGACTGTGATGATGCTTGAGATCAGATGGACATGGACAACTGTGTGGTGATTGCTGGGGGAGGAGGGTGCGAGGGGACCAAATGGTAATGGGAAGAAATACAATAAAGATTAAAAGATCATATGGGAGGAATCACGGTGGTTCGGGATAATTTTGTGATTTGCAGCAGGACACCAACACGCTGCTGAGCAGGTGGTACATAGGGTCGTGCCCTTAGAGACTGAAGGCTGGGTTGTATGAACAGGGCCCCAAGAAGGAAGACAGAGTCTAATTTCAGAGTTTATACCCAGAGGGTAAAACTGTGGGGGTAGGGATACTCAGTAACTAAAGGAGATGCCCAGTTTGGGTTTGGGTGACCAGGTAGGTAAAAGTACCATTCCCTGAGCTTGGGGGTATGGGCTGATGGGCAGATTTATTGATACTTATTTTAAGATATGTATGGGACATCCAAATGTCTATAATGGTACAACAAGCCTCATGATTTCAATTAGCCTCCTAGTTGGCTACCCCAGTGACATCCACATCTGTAGTCAAAACAGTGCGTGTACTATGCAAAGGCAGTCCCCGCCGGTCCTTTCCCAGTAGAGTGCTGTCTCTAAACTCCTCCTACATAGAAGTCCTGGGGCCTCCACTGTCCAGCAGAGATGTCCACCAAGAAGTTGTTTATATGGATTTGGAGGTCAGCAGCAAGATTGGAGAAGGACGTAACTTTGCAGTTATTAACATAAAGGTAGGAATGTAAACTGTGGGAGAAAAGGGAATGCCCATGTAAAATGTATCAAATGAAGAGAGGACATGCTATAGAAACCTGGGCAGCACCAATGTTAGAGAGCTAGGCTGAGAAAGAAGACCCAAGAAGGCAATTAAGGGAGAAAAGTTGAGAATGGTGTTCAAAAAAATCAAGGTAGGAGGGAGTTTCATGGAAGAGAGATCATCAACAGTCCCAAAATTATAGGGAAGGTAAAGACAAAAAGGCCTACTTTGGGTTTGTCCACTAAGGGACCATTGTCGATATTGGTGGATATGGAGGCAGATTGAGGAATGAATGGGAGGTGAGAAAATCAAAATAATGAGTGGAGACAGCTTCAAAAGGACTGGCTCCAAAGAGATAGCTATCAGTAACCAAAGGGAATATGGGCTTGCCACTCTGCTCATAACAACCACAAAGGTCCCATTAATACACCAGTCAGATCACATCACTTTTCTCTTGGAAACCTACCAGGGCTCTCATTTCCCTCAGCATCAAGGCCAAGGTCCTCAGAAGAGTCTGTGAGGTCTGATGTGCTCTGCTTCCCCATCAGCCTGAACTCCTGCGACTGTCCCCTTGGCCCACTCCCCTCCAGCCACACTGCCTTTCTTGCTGACATGCCAGGCACGCTCCTACCTTAGTCCTGGCTGTTTCCTCTGCCTAGAACATCCTCCATCTCACTCGTCTTCTTCAAGTTTGACAGAAATGTTTTCCCAGTGGATACAATCCTGACTGACCTTTGAAAATCGCCACTTGCCCTTCGACCTCTCCCTTCCTGCTTCCTTCTTATTCTGCTTGCTGCTTTCTTTTTCCTATCACATTTATCATTTACTATATTACATTTATTGTTTACTGTCTGTGTCCTGTTGCAAGAATAGAATCTCTTCCAAAGCAGGGATCCTTGATCATTTTATTCCACTGATATATCCCATATACATCCACTGACATATCTCTGGAACAGTGCCTGGTACAAAGAAGGCCTTCAATTAATGGTGTTGAATAAATGAAGGCGATTTCTAAAAATTGAGAGGCTTTATCATATTTAGATGTCAAAACTGTAGAGGGGGCGATTGATGGAACAAAGTTTCCATGGGGATTGAATGCTGACTCAGAAGAGTCAGTCACATCCAGGGATAATGTCTTAGATAAGGTGGATCTTAGTTGATTAGGGCACATTGCCACTGAGGTCCAGGTTGTGGGTTCAGTTTCCAGTTGGGACCACTTAAAGTTGTCTCCTTCTAACCCTGGGCTGCAGTGCATCTCACAGGGAGAACAGCTAGGCACGAGGGATGAGCATGTCTGACCGAGTCCTTGTGCATTTGTGGCCCTTCCAGGAGGAGGGTGGCCAGCAGTCTCATTTCAGAGGAAGAGCATATTCTAGGGTTTTCTATTCTCATACTCTTCACTTAGCAGGGCTCCTCCTACAAACTTCTCTTAAGAGAAGAGGTTGAGAGGAAGGCTTTCCAAGGGAGAGTGTGCTCTCTGCAGTCTGACACTTGCAGGCCGACCAGGCAGCTGAGTTACAGCAGAAAGAGCTCTTTGCCCCTGGATGTCTGCAGGACTCAGGTTCCTTCTGCAAGAGCCCTCCAACTGTGTTCTCTGTTGATGCAGGCAGGCATGGGGCAACCCTTAGGCTCCTCAAAGATAACCTAATAACAGCTTGGCCAGAGCGTCTCATCTTTCCCAAGCCCCACAAAGAGACTTGGATGGTGAAGCAACCACTTGCCACCAAAACAGCAGTTACCGCCACCCCCCACTCAGGATCATCGACAAGCTGCCTGCTAGGTTGGTTGATATGCCTTTTATTTAGCATTCTGTTAATTTGCTAAACACTGTTTTGGTCTGTGTGACTGTAGAATATAAAAATGCAGTAGGTGGTTTATAGGAGACAAGTTGCAAGAGACTGCTCAGCGCTCTGAGCCACATACACAATACCTACCCTCTGAAGGGCTGGATTTTCCCTGGGGCTGTGGGGAAGTGAGCTAAGCAAGGTTCCCCATCCTCTTTATGGCTTTCTTTGACCTGCTCCTCCCCTCCGTGCTGAGTGGTGGGCGTACAACTGTTGCAAGTAGGTGGCACAGCTGTTTGCTTTGACTGCCTCTGTACCTCGGGGATCCCAGCCACGCAGTTAACATTGCAGGATGAAAATGGCATTTATGCTTTAATAAACTCACCCTATTTCTTTGTTAGAGGGGAAAAAAAGGAGGGGGGATCCCACCCACCACGTTGCCAGCTACATGTCCCTGCTCAGAGCACACCACGGTGGCTCATGTTTTCCAAATTCTCCCTTGCATTGGAATGGAAACCATTAGAAAAATATTGGGATGGTGTGAAGATTTCCCAAACACCTGCCTCCCACCTCTTATGCACATATGCCTGGTTTTTGCAAAGCATGTAGCATTTTTTTCTTTTTGCAGTTTGGTGCATTTTCATTTACCAGCGCATGTATATTTTATAAGTGTACGTGTACATACGTCTTGGTGATTTACTTGTAAATGTCCTAAGTGGGGAAGGCACACAAAGGTCGCCAGGCTGTAGATGGAATTAAATAGCACTTCCTAATAGGAATTAATAAAGTGGGCGTCAGAAACCTATAGGCAAGGGTTGGGGGAAGGTTGCATTTTCAACCAGGAAGTTATTGAGTGTTTATAATCAACGAGCTGATCCTGTAGAGGAGGGGGTCTGCCTCCTCTTCCCTGTTAAATCAATCTCTGCAGGATCTCCAAGTTGTCACTTGGAGGGGCTGAATCTTTCAGACTTTGCTCCTTTTTGTCCTGCAGAAACAACACAGTCCCGTGGCCTTGCTAGCACACCTGCTTCTCCCTCCTTGCCTGGTAGCATCCAGCACAGCATATTTCACGGGTTAACCTGGATAGCACATTTTGCTGATTTGACTTGAAGTCTCCATAACTATGATGGACTTCTTTGCCTGACGCAGAAATCAGCTGCCTTTCAATCCCCCTTCTAGAGGACCTCTGTAAATCAAAGGAAATAGCAACATCGACTTCTTGCTACTGTTGTCGTTATATTATTTTTATTAACTAACCCGTTATTATTTTAACACTGCGAAGCAACAAATAACTCAATCTAGATAATGAAATCCATAGTATTAAGGAAGTTTGAAATTGAAAGGACCCTTAGATCTTACTTGTCTAGACAATTTGGAACAACTAGTGAAACCTGATAGCCTGTCGTCCTCTTAATGGCTGCTATGTTCCATGTTTATTTAATCCTTTTGCCTTTAAATTTTGGGGTGTTTTAAAGTAATGATTGATATATTTTTAGAGTAGATGTTTCTTTCTTTTCCTCAAAGCTTATGTTTTTCTATATAAGCAGAAAATATTTTACTTATTCCTTTGTTATTTTAAGTAACTTTATTGAATACCTACTATGTTCTTGGTACTATGCTAGGTGCTGAGGATAATAAAGTGAACAAGAATGATGTCAGGCTGCCACAGAGCTTATGCCATTGTACAGGCATCATTTACTAGTGAGTAAACCAATAAGCATGATAATTTTGTACCTTTATGGGCTCTGATAAAAATAAGAGAGGTGTGTGGTAGTGACTGAGGGACTGACTGCCTTAGATTGGGTGGTCAGGGGACCCTTCTCTGGAGAGGTGACATAAGACTTGAGAACTGAATGACAAGTAGAATCCAGAAGGTAAACAAAGATTTCTTTGGAAAGGAATTTTGCAGTAAAGTACTACTGCAAAGGCCGAAGGCAGGGATGAGCCTAGCAGTTCGCAGAAGGCAGAGCCACCCTGAGCTGGGGCCTGAGGTGAGGTCAGAGGCCCAGGTCACCTGGAAACTTTCAGAGCAGTGTGTCAGCAGAGGCGTTTGGGCCTCTGTGAGAGCACACCATAGCCCAGGTGGCTCACACACAATGGGAGTTTATTTCTCACAGTTCCAAGAGGCTGGAAGTTTAAGATCAAGGTGCTGGCCGATTGGATGTCTGCTAAGACCTGCTTTCTGCTTCAGAGACAGCTGTCTTCTTGCGGTGTCCTCACAGGGCAGAAGGGGTGGATAAGCTCCCTGGGGTCTCTTTTATAAGGTCACTGGTCCCATTCACAAGAGTTCCACTATAATGATTTAATCACCCTAAAGGTCCCACCTCCTGACACCATCTCATTGGGGATTAGCTTTCATCATAATACATTTTTTGAGGGGGAGGCACAAATATGTAGTCCATAGCAATCAGGGAAATAGTTTGAGTTTTATTTTTCAGTGAAACAGGAAGCATGGGTAGGGGGTTGGGTAGAGCTTAAACGGGGGAAAGATGTTACAGAGCCTCTGCTTCTGGGGAACTGGAAAGCTGTGGTTCATGCAGGTCTGCTCTTGCGAGTCCATGGGGACTGAGTTTGGGCAGGGGTGCTTTCTTAAAGGACATCTAAAATGTTATAAACAGAAGGAAGGGATATAGAATTCAGGCAGCCAAAATTAGAGATGTTACACAACTAAAACTTTTTCTAAAGAGAAATTTTGCAGGCTTTTTGCATGGGCAAGAATAGTCATAAAAACATCAGAACTCTATCTATCTATCTATCTATCTATCTATCTATCTATCTATCTATCTATCTATCTATCTATCTATCTCTCCATCCATCCATCCATCCATCCACCCACCCACCCACCCACCCACCCACCCATCCATCCTTTCCTACATATAAAGGACCAGAAAGATAGCTTTTCCCCAGCATGGATATATTTGCACCCTACTTATACAGACTTCATCATAATGAGGAGGATGGAGGATAATGAAGATAATCCACTTAAGTTGGGTTTCCATTAAAATGAATGTGGAGACAAAGACTAGGATGCAAGTCTTTTATTGGGAGGTGATCCCAGGTACCAGAGTGGGAGTGGAAAAATTAGGGAAGAAAGAAGAGGCAGTAAATGGTGTGTTAACGAGTGGGTTGCCATTGCAGGTAACTGGGGAACCTCTGTGCAGGACATCCTTCAAAACTGTCACCAAGAGGCAAGGTGGTGGGGGCTTTTATCCACCAACTTCCACCCCTCATTGTTTGAGTCAGCCCTGGAGTATTAACTCCCAGGTTTTGCCCCATATTCCAGGGACTAAAAAAAGAGGGATGCATAAAAGGTACGAGAGAGATGAAGGAAGCTGTTGACATTCATGGGGCCTGCCAGTGATGTCAGGGGTGGGCTTTGGGGTTTGGACAGGACACCAATACTGAAATTTAGGGAAACGTCAGGTGTAAATGATGCTTGCGATATCCTGCCAGAAGTTCCTGTTTCATGCTCCCGAGAGAAGTTCTACTCATTTATAGCACCATCGTCTCTGCGGTGCTCCTTGACCTGGTACAACTTTGAACACCCACTGCAGCAGTTTTGGTTTTTTAAATCCTCACCGGAGGATATGTGTAGAGAGAGGAAGGAAGACAGAGGAAAAGAGAGAAAGAGGAGAGAGAGAAATATCAATGTGAGAAACATTGATTGGTTGTCTTCCATTTGCATCCTGATCGGGGATTGAACCCACAACCCTTTTGGTGGATGGGATGACATTCCAACCAACTGAGCCACTGGATCAGGGCCCTGCTGCAGCTGTGTTTGTAGTGCCTGTGCCCAGGGTCACTGAGGGTGACCCTGCATTTGAGGGTCACTGAACCTTGGTGGTCCCTCCACAACACCTGCCTTTCTCTTCCTCTCCTGTGTCGAAAGATGATGCTCACTTATTCAGGTTGGAGCTGTCCATGCAGAGTTACCTTCCAGGACATCAGGAAATTCCTGAGAGTGGGAGAGTGCAGTGGGTGCCTTCGTGCATTACTGATTTCCCTTTGGGACATGGGTGCTCATTCCCTTACTATTGGGGATGTGGCTGTTGCTAACTTTTAGCAAACAGAGAGCCCTCACTTCAGGTTACACCCCTCCCCAGGCACAGCCTACATTCAATGACTGCTTTATACAAGGGCACAAAGGCCAAGTCCCATTAGGGACAACTCCGAGAAGCCATCCTAGCCCCAGAACTCCTAGAGGAATAGGCTGAGGCCTCTGCTGGGATTGCATCAATGTCTGACTTCTCCCTCTTCTCAAATCTGCTTCTTTCACACCCCACAGATGTCCATCCCAAAAACAAACCCCATAAACCTCCTGCAAGCAAATCTCCATATCAGAGTCTGTGTCATGAAGGGGCAACTGTTTCTGCCTCCTTGTCTGATCCTCCTCTCTTTCCCCAGTAACAGCTGAGAGAGCCCCATTGATATTCCTGGAAACTTGTGAGTAGTGGCTGTCTGGAGAGGTCCAAGAGTGACCACTTTTGCTGCAGAGCCCTTGATATTGTTCCTGTAGTGGGAAAGAGCCCTGTGGTGCTCAAGGAGTCATAGTAAACAGATGGCACCCCATGGCTCCCGGAGCCAGCCAAGTTCAGAATGGTCTGTCAAGTGCTGAAATGTTTCCCTGAGATTTTTATGACTGTAGAATGTTTGAAGAGGCCAATATATATCAAGAAATGTAGACAAGAAAGGACAGCCTACAAAAGGGGAAAGGAAATAAGAAGCCTTTAAGACTTAGATTTAATATTCTTGGAAACAGAAACAAATGATTTAAAGCTTATTTGTTTATGTTTGTTTACCACTTGGTGCCTAGTGTTCCTATGATATAATTTGCTTTACAATTTTAGGATTCTATTTTACATAGCAATAACACCTTATACTTTCTGCATATAGTGCATTTCATCCAGAGACTCTATGAGTATCTATCTATAGAGGCACACACTCATACTTAGGTTTATCTATACCATGTAGCTTTATTATATACAGAGAGGGAGAGATATGAAGTCACCCTACCTTAATAAATTCTTTGTTACTGAAATAATTTGTTGGATGATGCTAAACGCAGTGCAAGAGTGTCTGTGAGCTCTCAGAGTTGCCTGTCCCAATGACTGAGTCAAACACACTGTGAGTTTTCATTTTTCTCTTGCTTCCAACCATACTCGACTCTGAGTTGGTGGACGTCAAAAATCAAGCAGCAGGAATTATACTCTGTGTTAAATATTTGAATTTTATATCTACAGAGCATTGATGACTGATTTAACTATCAAATTATAATGTTAAGAAAACTTATGGGAAAATGATTTTTCTAAACATTCTAAAAATATAGTCCTGTAGGTTGATAATAGCATAATAAGTTCAAAAGGGCATCTGTGCTGGCATATTCACTGAATTTTAGACTAATATGAATTGACACAAACTATACAAGAGAACATTTCATTATATTCAGCTTCGAGACACCAAGATCAGGAGCTAGGTTTTATAATAAAATAAGCTTACTCCAAATTATTTTTTTACGAAGCTTTGCAAATCTGTGGTCATTTCTGAATCTAATGGATTCTTTCTACCTCAAATACTTAATGTGGTAAAAAGAAGCTTTAGCAATCAAGAATTTTATATCATATTAACAAGGATTCCTGTTGCAACATTGCATATAATATTGAAATATTCGAACAACCTAAATGTCCATTGGTGGGGGAGTTGTTATATAAATTATGGTTTATGTGTTTACGTAAGCATTTTTGAGTAAATGTTGATGTGAATATACATCTATTGACCATAGAAACATGGCCATGTTATATTATTGGCTGATAAAAACAGATTATAAATAGCATAAGTAATATAATTCATTTATGTATAATTGTATGTAGATAGATAGATAAAAGCAAGTGCAGAAATATTATATATACTTAGATTCATTTGGTAAGTAGTTCACCAAATGTTAATTTTGATCATCTTACTACTTCTACTTAGTGTAGAATTTCAAGTGATGCTTATGCTTTGTGTCCTTTTTACAATAACTATATATTACTTTTACAAAAAAATTAAACTGTATAGTATCTCTGAAGATAGCAGGCTGATCATGATTCTTTACACCTTATAGCGCTTTCTTCATTTGGCTTCCAGGACAATGCACTTGTGTTCCGCTTACCGCTTAGGCCATTTCTCGGTTTCCTGTCAGCTCCTCATGCTCTCAAAGCTGGAGTGATCTGCAGCTCAGTGTATTTCCTTGATGACCATCCCAATCTTATGGTTTTAAATGCTGTTTATGAGTGGATACGAGGTCTGTCCAGAAAAAGTCCAGCCATTATTAATATAATGGGAACCATTTCTTTGACATCAGTGTAAACTGGCAGCCAAGGACAGTGGACTGGAATGTGCGTGCGTGAATGATGATGACTTCACTGTCCTAGTCAGTAGATGCGGTTGAGTGAGCGTGTGTACTGTGTGGTCATTTTATTCAAAATAACTAAACGAGTAGAGCAACAAATCTGCATCAAATTTTGCATTAAGCTTGAACATTCCTCTGTGGAAACTATTCCGATGATTCAGAAGGCCGCAGCTGTGGGCCACTGGCAATTAGCAGCTTCATCACAGCAATGTGCCTGCTCATATATGCATCACACCTCTCTTGCAGAGCTTTTTGGTGAAACAGCAAATCACCCAGTTGATTCACACCCCCTATGGCCCAGATTCGGTGCCCTGTGACTTCTGGCTTTTCCCAAAACTAAAATCACCTTTGAAAGGGAATAGATTTCAGACTGTAGATGAGATTCAGGAAAATATGATGGGCAGCTGATGGCATAAGTGTCTCTATTTTTCATATTACATGGCTGGATACCTTCTGGACAGACCTCCTAAAACAACTATGGGACATTTACACAATGGAATACTATGTGGCCATAAAAAAGGAGAAAACTTCACCCGCTATGATAGTATGGATGGACCTGGAGAACATTATGCTAAGTAAAATAAGCCAGTCAGAGGAAGATAAATACCATATGATTTCACTCATATGTGGAATCTAATGAACAAACTGAACTAACAAGGAAAGTGGGGACAGACTTGTAGATGGAGAGCAGGATGACAGCTGGTAGAGGGGAGGTAAGGGGGTGGACATATGAGCAAAAAGGAAAAAGGACTGGACTCATGGGCATGGGGACACCAGTGTAGTGACTGCTGTGGGGAGCAGGTATAAGGGGACTAAATGGTAATGAAAAAAAATATAATGAAGATTAACTAAAAAATGCGGTTTATGATAGCTATTACCTATCTTGGCATCCATATGACTTCCTTTATGGTCTCTTCTGTATTTCAGGTATTTGAAGGCTAAAAACTGTATTTCCTAAACTCTTGTAGGTTGGGTTATGGATGCAGTTTAGGTTCTGCCAATGACAGGTACTAATATGAGAAGCAGAAGACAGCAAGGACACTGAAGCCATTTTTTTTTGTAGCAGCTCCATCTGACATGCACAGGTGTATTCAGAAGCTGGCCTCTGCCTTTTGTTTCCCCTCCCCACTTCCGTGGGTGTCAGGCATGGAATGGTGGCAATGGCAGAAGTTTCTTAAAGCCTGGATCACAGTTGTGATGAAGGGACCTCAGAATAAAAAAAAAAACAGTGTTGATCTCTGAATTTTGTTCTTTCTGCCCTTCTAACAAATCTGTAAGTTTCTGCCTCAAATGCCTTGAGTGGTTTTTCTGTCCTGCTCTGAACCCTGACTGATAGGTTAATGATTCTAAAATTTCATCTTCAGTCCAGATCTCTTCTTTGAACTTTTGGTCTTATGTATTCAGCCACGTTCTTGACACTCCAGATGAATCCAAGGGTCAGCTCTCAGCTTCCCACCAAAACCTGCTCCTTCCACAGCTTCCCTCATATCCGTGATTATAATTTGTACTGCCAGTTGCTTGCACCAAACTTTTTGCTATATTTTTTAATTCCTGGTTTTCATATCTCATGTCTCATGTGTGAACAAGCTCTATTGTCTCTGTCTTCTGGATCTCTCTCTTTTCCCCCAAATAGCACGTAAGTTCCATAAAGGTGTGGAATTTTGTCTGTTTTGATCCTTTGCCAGAGAGTGTCTGGCACATAGTGCTTAAAGTTATTTCTTGACTGATAAAACAATGAACTGTATATTTCTTTTATTGTTTATAAATGGAAATATATGTGCTGAGTTTCTTTTCTGAGGTAGTTTTAGCAAGCAAATGCATATATTTTTATAATATAGTATCAATAATTTAGCTTTTATAACTGAGCTTTAAGCCACTTCTCTAAGCCAAATATTCTTGATCTAAAGTTAGTGATTAATGTAAGGATTGAATTGGATAATATTTCCTTTACAACTTAATGATATTGACTTTGGCATATGTTTATTATTTGTGTGTGTGTGTGTGTGTGTGTGTGTGCAAGGATGATGTGTGTGATTTAACAATATGGGCCAGATTTGACTGAGCCCAGTGTAATGGGAAACTGTTGGTATATTAGCCACCACCCCAACCAGTATTTATAATAGAAATAAGCCCTTCACCATAAAGCCTTTCCAACAGGCCTTGTAACTATAATGGCACTAGCAGGTGCCACCACAATAAAAGCCAGTCTCCCCATGAACAAATATTAAATTAAAAAAATCAATCAATCTGCAGTCTCTGTTCTGGTCTCAGCATCATTTCTTCCAATTACAGCAAACTCAGGGTTTATCAGCACATTGTTAACAGGTTAAAGACCTTTTCACCTGTATGGGCAATTGCCTCTTTTCCTCCCAGAGTTGCCACTTATAAATGTTGATTGGACTTATGGTCTGCGGGCAAGTCCTTTGCCCCTAAAAGCTGACAGGAAACAGCAGGATTTTGCAGGGCGGGCTGGTGCCTCTCCTCTAGGAGAGCCAAGAAAGCTGGTGTTTTTCATGGTATGGTGTCATCCAGACATGGGCAGTGGCAGTCCTATGTGATAGTCCCATCCGCTGTGACTCAGTGAGCCTCAGAAAAGCACCCTTACCCCTCCTGCTTTGCCCCTGTCTCCTCTTTCTAAAGGGTTATGATCCATCTCATTCCCTTTCTGCTCCTCATCTCACTCCTGTCCCTCTTCTGAGACCCCACACCCTTCTCACACATCCCCACACTGACACAATAATGGCCAGTGAGAGTTATTCTCCGGCTTTAGACCATGATGCCAGGCAGTCTGGTAATGTGGGACTGTCCCCGGAAAATAGGTTGGGAGCCTGCTGTGGAATTCCAACCATCACTTGTAGTAGGAATACAAGTTCTATTTCAAACTGCCTTAATCCACCCACCTCTGTGATGGTGGGTCACAGATGTTTTCTCTCTGGGTTCCAAAGTTCTTATTGAAGAAGAGTCCATGATTTTCAACCCCCAAAAGTCACTTGGAGTTCTGAGGCTTAAAATTCTGCTCTGGCAGGATGGAGGTGTTGTAACTAAAAATTATCCAGAGCAGTGCTTCTCAAACTTTCAAGTATGTAGGGATCACTGGGGATATTTTAAAGTGCCAGTTAAGAATCAGTAGGTCTGATGTGGGACCGAGAACCGACATTTCTAACAAGCTCGTGCATGGTGCTGGGGCTGCTGGTCTGTGGGCCAGACTTTGAGTAGCAAGAATCAGATTGAGGTGACTTGGGAAACTTCAGAAATGTCCTGGACTTTTCTTCTGGAGATCTCTGGAAATCACCTTTGGTCTAGAATGAAACATGTGACAAAATTCTTTTATCCTAGAGTTTTCCTAGAACTTATCTCTTCAACCACATCACTAAATATTTAGCTAACTAGCTGATGAAAAAAGATGAGTATAGATACTTTATGTGGCTTTTTTGTGTGTTATGATACTCTGAAAATAGTGCAGGTGCACTACCCTTGTGACTATGTGTAAGTTACACATTACACAAACACATAAAAACCAAGAAAATGAAACAACCACCCATAAAAGGACATTAAGACAAGTTTGTTTCCTACATCAGCTCCACACACAATTTGCAGCAGCATTCCTTGGATCGCAGAGGGGATTTATGGATAATTCGCAATGGGAAGAAAGTGGTGTATATCAAATAAAAACCAAGAGCTCTATCTATTAAATTTTTTTATCTGTCACTGAATGAAAGGCTCCTTTCCCCATTTCATATGTTTTCATTTTCATGCTGATAGAAGAAGAACAAATTTAAGACATGCTCTCTTCTTTTTGACACACTTTAGACCCATCAATCTTCCCGCTTCTCATCTTTGCCCTGGGCAAAAATCATCATAAAAAAGAACAGGTCTGAGGTGCTGAGAGTTCACCCGATTTAGGCCGTAGCTCTGCTGAAATACCTGCAAGTCATATGTAGCTGGTATTTTTAAAACATATTTTTCAATTTGACATGAATTTCCTGGACAATTTCCTGGCATGCATTTTGTTACTCCACCAGAAGTGTGTAGAATTGGATAATACAGTAATTTACAAGGGGAAACAATGAGTAGTGAGAGACTCTAACATAAAACTGAGCATCGGGAGTTCAGTCCATACATGTCAGGGTGTGTGTGTGTGTGTGTGTGTGTGTGTGTGTGTGTTGTTTGGGGGTGGCAATGGTAGAGAGCAGTAGGAGGTCTGAAATGGTACTGAATACGTTTGGTGTTTTAGTTCCAAAATCATGCAGATCCCCTGAGCCTCGATTTTCTCATTGATAAAATGGGAATGGTAAGTGGTGCAGTGTAGTTGTCTGCTTCACATGTGTACTTTGAAAATCAAATGAGATCGTGTAAATCAGTGAGATAATGTAGAAAACCACGTACAAACCTATGGACATTTTATTCAGGCAAGACTCAAAATCTGAGCATCAGGGCATCCCAAACACTACAGCTCTGTGGCATTGCACTCCACTTCATAGTTTAGTAAGGTGGTCCAGGCCCTCATTCCACTTAAGGTTGACCATGAACTCACTCCCCTTACAAACTTCAGGCCAAGGTAGATCGAGAGTCTCAGTGGGTCACCTTTCTTCCAGTCGCCAGCTTCTCCATTCCTTTTACTGAAGTGTATTCCTGATTTCCTTCACATCTTTCCTTTTGTGAGCTGCTCTTTGAACTCTGTCGCACACTGTCCCTTTTGCTTCAGTTTGTCAAGGCAGCTACTGGCACGCGGTATCTGCTTCACTACAAGAGTGCTGTAGCAGTTGCTGCAGTTTTGCTAGTCATACCGAAAACTTCCTTGGAGCAGTGCCTGCAAAGCAGACAAATTAAATTAAGTCTTAGATGACATTCCTGTTCTTAAAATTTCCTGGGAATTCCTGCCACACCAATTTTATCAGAGGCAACTTTTTTTTTTCAAGATTTTATTTATTTATTTTTTAGATGGGGCAGGGAGAGGGAAAGAGAAGGAAACATCAATGTATGGTTGACTCTCATGTGCACCCTTACTGGGGACCTGACCTGCAACCCAGGCATGTGCCCTGGCTGGGAATTGAACTGGTGACCCTTTGATTCACAGGCCAGCACTCAATCCACTGAGCCTCACCAGGTAGGCAACTGTTTTTTTAATCCCTGCTCTCCAGGGCCATTATTGGTCTTTTCTCTGCTCCTGCTCTCCTGCGTGTCTGTCAGCCTGCCTTTTCTCCCCTCTTTCTCTGCTTTGCTCTTCCCCTTTTGTTTAGCCTAGTAAGGAATTCTGCCCCTTGTTGACTATTGTTTCAGATTCACATCAACTACATTAAAAACACTTCAGAAAGTATCATGCTCAGTAAAAGAACATCTTCTCCAGTCTTCTTCCTTTTCGCATGGTGTTGACCTGTCATTGGGCTGAATTACGTCTCCCCCAAACCTCTGTGTTAAAGTTCCCAATCCCCAGTATCTCAGAATGTGAGTGCGTTTGGGGGTAGGGTCTTCAAAGAGGTAGTTAATCAAAAATGAGGTCACTAGGGTGGGCCTTTACACGTGTGGTGTCCTTATCAGAAGAGAAGGTTAGCACACTGACATGCACAAAGAGAAGACCATGTGAAGACCCAGGGAGAAGGTGGCCATTGACCTGCCAGGGAGAGAGGCCTTGGAAGAAACCAGCCCTGCCAGCACCCTGATCTTGAACTTCCAGCCTCCAGAATTGTGAGAATATAAGTCTCTGCTGTTGAAGTTGCCCAGTCTGTCACACTTCATGGCAAGTTGAGCAAACCAGTGCGTACATGACCAAAAGAAATATATAGTGAGCCACAATACGTGATTTAAAATTTTCTAGCAGCCACATTGAATACTAAAAAGAAACAACTGAAATTAATGATGCTACCTTGTAGTTAACCCAACACATGCAAAATAGCATCAATATGTAACCAATATAAAAATAATAGAATATTTTACATTCTTTTTTCCATTAAGTCTTCAAAAATGTATACTTTACACTTACAGTACATCTCATTGTAGTTTAGCCACATTTCAAGAAGGCCAGTGGCTGTTACCTTGAACAGCATAGCTATAGCAGCACAAAGCACGGCTATGTATTTTGAAACTACCTCTCCTTTAATGCGAGTCAGGTGAAACCTCAGGCAGAAGTGGAACAGAGTATGTATATAACTTCACCCTCTCTTTATTGTGAGTTGTACCCACTTTTCCTGCAGAAATCTAGGGAGCCAGGGTCAGCAGTTGTAAACATTTCCCCTTCCTATCACATAAGGAGTATCAGGAGGGAAACATACGATTTCCTGTACCAGCAGCTCTTTTCAACCCCACTTCAGGCTTTTGCAGCCAGGTTTGGCAACCATTAACCTTTTCCACTAGCTAACCACCCAGCTGATTTTGGGTGACCTTCTTCTCTGGTCCTTTGGATGTTCAAGCCCCATTCCCTGGTCCTGTTTCTAAGAAGTTCCTGACCATTCCAGGCTGCATTTGCTCTGAATCTCTCTAATGTGTGCCATCTGGACCATGTGCCCTAGCTTTTCAGTATTTTGTATTTTGCATTACTTACCATTGTTTCATTTACCTTTACCTTGTTTCGGTGACTAGATCATAGGATGCATCGTGGCTGAGAGGGAAGCACATAGGTCTGGGCATATGTCCTATCTTTGCAACTTACAGGCTGTGTGTCTTTAGATAATGCACTCAGCCTCTCTGTTTCTCCGTTACATAGGGATCAAAGTACCTACATCACAGGATCTTCATGAAGAGTAAATGCAAGAGAATACATCCCAAATGCCTATCCCTTAGTAGGTTCTCCATAAATAATAGCCAATATTGTTCCCCTGTTATTTCTGATTTATTGAACACCTACTAAAGGCTAAGCACAAGGCTCAGTCTTAAGGATACAGCTGCGAGCAAGAAAGGCTGAATATTGACTTCTTGGATGCAGGGACCAGGCTTTCTGTTTCTGTTTGATTTCATGTTGCAAAGTAGATCGCAGAGTGTATGGTAGAAATTTAGTAAATTTTGTTGTTTATGTAACAATGAAGTCGAAACATAGACTGAAAGTATCAAAGCCCATTGTGAGTTTGATGTGGGTTTAGTACCTGGTAGCCAAGGTCGAATGGGTTTTCAGTATTTCTTTGGCTTCTTCCTCAGAAAGCATTCTTCAGAGGTTCCTTAGTTTGACTGATTGTCAGTATGCTGTATTTTAAGTGGTGTTTTGACAGCTCAAGATCAAATTTACTTTCCTGTAAGTTTCGCTGGAATATCATTCTAGATTGTTTTAGTGTTTAGTCTGTATTGCCAATGGGCACTTAAAACATTGAAAATTACATGGAAGGGCTATGGAACACAGGAAATTTTAGAACAGGAAATCTCTGTAAGTCTAGTTGAATCTGCAGTTGTGCCACCCCATAATTACGTTCCTTTGTAATGCTTATCTCCTTAAAATATATAGTATTTGTATAAATACACATATGCATATGTACGGTACACATATATTAGCAATCTGAACCTGCACGGTAGTTTCACTATAAATTTACTCCTGTCTTTGTAAATAAATCCCACTAAAACTTACTTAATACCACGTTCTTTCTGGGGTTAAGTATTTGCCCCTTCTTTGTTCTTTCTCTTTGACATTTAGTCCTTGCAAATCTCCCTCTATTCTGCTACCTTAGAATTGAGGAGATTCTTAGTAAATTCCCTTTACATTTTCCTTTTTTTACAGAGGAAAGTAGAGCAGCTATGTTTCCAACCTTTGTAAATAATTAAGGTCCTTGAATCCTTGTATCATTCTGGTTGCCCTCTGTTGTACCTTCTTGATTTCAATAATATTCTTTTCATATTAATGCGATCCGTCTTGTAGGACTGCTCTCACTGCATTCTAAGTGGAGATGCTCCCCCGGCCCCCTCCGCTCCGACGCAGTAATTGTTGACCTGCATTCTGGGGCTGTGCGGCCACGATCCCGTTTCCTATTCTTCCACTGCTGGAATTTCCTTTACTGCTTTTCCTTTTTATGCTGTCTTTATTATCCAGTGATCCACTATGCCCCAAACTTCAGGGTGGTCTTTGGCACCTTCCTATCTGTCCTTGGTCACAAACAGTCACCTGCAAAAGGTAACTGCTTACACTAAGAAGGCAAGCATGCCTGTTGAAGATATAATTAGGCTTGAGAAGTATTTGGAGACATTCATATGAAAGAGCCCTAATGAACTCAGGAGGGGAGGTAGGATGTCAATGGCCACAGTTTTCTGGATGCAAAAGAAGCAATAGCCAGGCTCCAAGAAGGTCACTGCCATGTTGGTGCCTTTGCAGGAATGAACACCGCCTCCCATGGACCTGTTTCGTGAGCTGCTGTGATTTTTCCTTTGCTCCTTTCTGATGCACCTTGGGTGTCTGAGTTCTTCCCTCTATCTCTACTACATCCCATTTCAGATTTTCTTTACAGATTACCAGAACATTCTTCTTTCTTGACTCTAATGCACTGTCTCTGTCCACTCCAAATTATTGTGCACATGGTCGCCAAAATAATTTCTCATTTCTGCCTGGCTCGGGGATCATGGTATTCAGTGATTTAATCCTCCAGCGGCTCTTCACAGCTCTAATCAAATAAATCTCTCTCTGTTGCTCCAAGGCCTCCAGCAACTCGCACTGGATTTGCCTGTTTGAAGTGATGCTGTGGCGTTTCTTGCCCTTCTTGTCTCCTGCCCACCTCTGCTAGACCCGGTCTCCCTCCACACACATTTGTGCCTTCCTCCTCCTCCCTGGTTATCTCAAATTTATGTTTCAGACATCTTCCCAATATTTTCCAGATCTCATTTCTCTGTTTCTTTAAATAGTTAAAGTTAAATTCCTCCCCAAAGTTTTGCTTAAGTAACTTTGCCCAATCACAAACGATGATACCAACCCCATGCTTCTCTTACATATATTGATATGATAATGGAAAAAATGTAAATATTTGTTTAGAATCATGACTTTATGTGGGAAATAGTACTCATTTTAGATGTGTGTATTTATTCAAAAGTGCCAAAGCAACTGGGAATTTAGGGCAGTTTTATTAACGACAATCAGCTAGTCTGCCCCTTTGATCTCAGAAATCAGATGAATTCTAATGAGTTATAAGTTGGTTAGCACATTGTTGATTCTTAAAAAACAATTCTGAAACTACTGGAAATATCTGAATAGGAACAGTTTTTATCTAATGATTCTTAAGGGATTGTGTGCGTGTGTGTGTGTGTTTGCTGAGAAACGGTAAGGGTATCAAAATGAGCAAGGCAGGATTTCCAAGAACACCCATACTTGGGACCCCTCACAGCACTCTAGTTGTCCCATGGTGGGCTTTCTCGACTTCAGTGACTTCCTTGTCTCACTGATGATGGCCATTTTCTGGGGCTGCCTTGGCAGCCCCCCTGATGGAGCGGTCCCTCCCGCACCCTTCACTGCAATGCGATCACACTCCTTGAACTGCATTTCACAGCTGCCCAGTCATAATCCAAAGGGTGAAAACTAAAACAACATCTCAGGCTGTTTCTACATTCCATTCCCTTCCTTACCTTTGAGGGGGAAAAAGCAGAATGCCTGCAACTCTGGCAAACCGGTGGTGAGAACAGCTCTCACCCTGCCAGTGGTCTTGAAAGTGGTTCCTGAGAACCATGGAGACTTCTCCAAGGGGCGTTTTGACAATGTGTGCCTAGAGCCTGCATTTCTGCTTCCAGAAACCCGTGATCAGGAAACTAGTATAGAAATGTTACATTCAATGATGTCGACTGTTGGATTATGGTTATATTGTTTATGGGACTTGGTACAATCTTCCTCTGTTTCTCTTAGGCATCAGTTTGGAGAACGTCCAGGAAGCAGATGTTCCAATAATGGCATGCCAGGCAGAGAGAGGATCTCAGGACTTCTTAGAAATGAGAAAAATTACCATCCAAAAATCCAAAACAGTTTCTTTCTCCTAAGGTGGAAAATTCAGGTTTGCTTTTGGGGATTATTCAGTTGTTGACTGGATTAACAGTATGTTGTTGGCCTCCAAACCAACCCCGGGCTTCATATTTATGGACAAATAATTGTTCTTTTTCTCTTATTGGAGCCGCTGTTATATCCAGTTTCTGTTGTTAGCAGATAAAAATAATCTCTAATCTATATGATAGGTACAAGATCGAAGAGTTTGGGACATTCAAGTTGTAACTACAAACCATCTGAAATTATTACTCTGCTTAGGAATGTTCCATGGTTTTGTGTGTGGTGTTTTAGATAAGCAGTAACAATAACAATACACATTAGTGTAAAAAATGACAACTTGCAAGTATGTCCAGAGATCTGATTTCATTAGCTGATGGAAAGAAATTTCTCTGAGAGTTTAATCCAAAGAAAACTTTCAAAGTTACTTGGGGTTCTAGCTTTAGAGCTGGCACTAGCTTGTTCTCTGACCGCAGGTGAATACTGCAAAGAGACAAATAGTGCCACATTTTGTATAGAAAACAACTGGAATATGATGTAGTTCTGTGGTTTTTCCTAAGCTCTTAGATTTGCTGAACTCCACTGTCTCTTCCAATATTTGATCCTGTTGCTGTGTTTCTGACCTTAGTCGAATACTGACCTGACCCTCATCCACGTTTTCTCACCTTTGCATTCTGGACGTGAGGGGCAAGGGCTGCATGAGGAAATACTAGGTGAGAAGATGGAGTGAAAACAGGACTGTTAGGGAGGACTACATGTCAAGAAAAATGTCAAAAGAGTGTGTTTTGTTGTGGAAAGGGACACCATCTCTTAAGTTTCTTAATGTGCTTCCCAATGACGTGTTTCACTTGTTTATTTTGCCTGCGAGGCTCCCTTAGACATTTAGGTTCACAGTCCTAGACTAGAGGATCTCAAAGCTTTCAAGTAACTCAGTGTCATGGGATTGTCAAGTGGGCAGTAATTGCTGCTTCATATTAGGAAGTGAGTTTAACAGAACGAACCATCCAAAATCTCTACTTGCACACCTTTGTTGAAGATGGAATTTTTTACAGAAAAATGATGGATCCTGTATGTACCTAGTATTCTTAAGCCATAGACACATGAGTGTGTGGTATTCATGAGGTGTAGTTAAGATAACTATTTTAAGTTAAAGGTCTAGTTCTGAGCTACACAATATGCTAGCTGCTAGGCACATTAGGTTATTTCCATTTTAACTTAAATTTATTAAAGCGAAATTCAAAAATTCAGCCCCCGAGGCACATCAGTCACCAAGTAGGGCTCATTTGTTACATGTGGATAGTGACGACCACACTGGACAATACAGACTATAGGGCACTTCTGTCAGCACAGAAGTCTGTCTGTTTCTTTACAGTGGGTACTTCCTCCTCAAAAGGAAGAGACTTAACAGAATGTGGGTGAGGAGTAGTTCCACAGAATCCCAAGGTCACTTCCATATGTGTTCCCACACTTCGTTGTGCCACTGAGAACTACTGTTCTGACAGCTTATCTAGCTGTCATTCACAACCTCAGCTGCACCTTGGAATCAATCACCTGGAGAGTTTTTAAACGCCCAGGTTTCACTCCAGAAATTCTGCCTTAATTGGGCATTAGGATTCTTAAAGGCTTCCTGGGGGTTCTAGTGGGCAGCCAAGATGGAAGAACCACTGTTACAGGGATTAGTATTTGATAATTAACAGATTATCACTTGGTTGATCCGACTAGGAAATTATGAGTAAGAAGACAAATTTTACTTCCAGGAACATCTTCTAATGGTGTCCTTCTAAACTGCTTTTCAAAATATACACCATTTATAGTTATTTTAACTAAGAGGTCACCAGAAAATGAAATTCATGACTTGATTATCTAAAAGTACTATTAAGACAGGTGAAATTCAAATTAAAAACCCTTCCAATGGCTTTCTGATTCCCTGAGGATAGAGCAGTATATTACACACGCTGTTTAGCCCTTGCTTTAATCCCTACTATCTAGACATGATCACTTGTTCCTCAAACTGGCTATGCTTCCTCTTGCCCCTGGGCCCTCACACTTGTTTCCCTCTGCCTGGACCATCTTCTTCTCCAGCCCCCTCTCCCACTGCTGCCAACATCCCCTCTGCATGGCCTTCAAGTCTTAATTTAAATTTTCCTTCTTCAGGGGAGACTTCTCTGACTCCTGTGATTATCGGGCAGAGACTCACAATAATGCTTGCCAAACATTCCAGTTGCTCCCCTACGTTTCCTAGCCTCCTTACAATGAGGCAGAATTATGTGACATTTTCTAGCCAATGAATGGAGAGCAGAAAAGGCACTTGGTAATTCTATGGGCAGTGGAAGCTCATATCTGATTCTCCCTCTCCCTTCTCCTCTGGGTGATAAGTAACATCCCAGATGGTAGACTCTCCTTCAGCCCGAGTCTCTTTATGACCATGTGGAGTGCAGAACCCTATGTTGAATATGGAGCACAGAGGAGGAAGAAGTCTTTGTTGTGTTGAGTTTTGGTGCTTACTCTGTTGCTATAGCATATCCTAACAGCCTGACTAACACAGATCTGTCTCCCTATTATGTGCTCCTTTGCAATTTTTACTTCCTCTTTATAACCTTTATCAGATATCTAACAACTCTTTAACAGAGGTCTTTTCCTTTAGGTTGTGAAGCCCATATGGGCAAGAATGTTACCAGTTTCATTCATCATTGAACCCCTAACACTTAGTTCACCAATTGACACATATTGCTTGAGCAATACATAGATGATGAGTGAATGAATGAGAGCGCTGAGAGCTAGTTGTGTCTTCTTATATTTTGTCATTGTGCACTTATTTATAGAATATAGGCAAACCCGACTATTATGATAATTACAGAGAATATCAGGTTGAGACATTACTTATAAGGATAAATTCAAAGAACTAGAGCTGGAAGGAAACTTAGGCAGCATGTAGTTCAGGTTGTTTTTCTGTGAGGTCAAAAGAACATCTACATTGAAGTAACCCAGGGGTAGGGGGTGGGGGGGACTGGAAGGGATTAGTCAGGGAACATATATGCATATGTGCATAGCCCGTGCCAACAATAAAAGAGAAATATTTTTGGTAAATAAATAAAATTAGAAAATGTGTTCAATGAACGGATTCAGCTAAAGGAGACTCTGCCATTCTAGAATGCCACTTATTCTCACAGAGGGAAAGGGAGGCCTAAGAATCAAACAGGAGCTGCAACTGCCTCATGGAATTGCCACATGCCATTTGCAGTCACCCCGATTCTGTTGACGGGGCCTGAATAGTTGCATTTGCCCCTCAGGTGATTTTTATGCACTGGCATTGAGAAGAAGGCAGGTGGATGTGATTACATTGCCATCTTCACTGTTCCTTCGGGGGCTGGTGATTAATAGTGATGGAAACGTCGGGAAATGATTTCCGGGGGAAGACTTTACCACAGATCCATAGGTAGCCATCCATCCAGTTGGAGAGCAGAGTGGATGAGAGGGCCCCTCCGGAGTCAGATTTTCTGGTTCTCAGTTCTGGCTCCACCACTTCCTAGATGCCTAAACTTAAGCTGGTTGTTCACCCTTGCTGTGCCTCAATCTCATCATCTGTAAAACGGAGACAATAAGAACATGGATTTCACAGGAGTATTTTGAGGATTAAATGAAATAATACATGTAAATCACCTGAAAAAAATAGACACTCAATGTATAGTCCTGTGCTTTTACCAATACTTTGACATATTTATGCTATTATTTTGAGGATGTTCATGGGAAATGTAATTAGACCTTCAGGGTGAATAAACTAATAGTTGTGCTAGCCTTTATCAGATTATCCTTTGTGATACCTTTGAACCTTGCTTAAGTAACCTCAATATGCAAAAATGCAGATTTACACAGAAGACAGATTAATAGGTTATTATTTCCTTTGTAAATATAATTCTTCCTTTTTAAAGAAAAGATTCCTATGAGATTGATTTCAGTAAAAAATTCCCATGGTGCCTTTAAATTATGACTGGTATACAAAAATGAGTTTACATGAAACTTTTCAGAGATATGTTTATTGTACAAATAAAAAAGTTCTTTGTTCTGCTCTCAAGGCTGCCTTTTGAGGTAGCATAAAATAGGTAGCACTGTTCATCAGCAAAGCATTAGTGGTGGAGTTGATGGGATGGTTTTTCACTCGGAGGAATGATTTCAGGAAGGACATCAAGACATAGAATCACGGAGTTGTTAGCACCAGAAGGGAACCTCACTTCCATGACTCTTGAGTGCCCACATGAGGATGGGGACCAGCCTGGGACAAAGTTTTCCTTGGTTTACAGTGCAGTGAAAAAAATAAGGATAGTGTAATGATGTTTCCCCAAAACTAAGTTTCTTCCAATTAAAAGGATGTTCTTTGTTTGATATTATGTCTTCTTACTTAGAGGTTTAAAATATCCCATCATTTATGAAATGTGGCAATAAATATGACTGTCCTTTATCGTCCTTACTGGATAAAATGAAAAGTTGGCACTTCTACATTGGAACATGCATTAATTTTTCATATTCATTTAAATAGTTCAGGGATGACTAAAAGTCAATCCCGATTTTAAGAGAGGTCTCAAAGATCAGAGAAAATAAGTCATGTGTAAAAGATTATAGAACTACTTAGTGTCAAAGCTAGCATTTGAACCCTGTTCTCTACTTACTTCCTGCTGCTTGACTGTTTTTGTTTTTGTTTGTTTGTTTGTTTTTAAAGACAATACTTCCTACAAGTCCCTTCTAACCTGTAAAGTTTCTTTTGAGAAATCAGCTGACAGTCTTTTGGGAACTCCTTTGTAGGTAAAGCTCTTCTTTTCTCTTGCTGCTTTTAAAATTCTCTCTTTATCTTTAAGCTTTGGCATTTTAATTATGATGTGTCTTGGTGTGGTCCTTTTTGGGTCCATCTTGTTTGGGACTCTCTGTACTTCATGGAGTTATATGTCTATTTCCTTCACCAAGTTAGAGAACTTTTCTTTCATTCTTTTTTCAAATAAGTTTTCAATTTCTTGCTCTTCCTCTTCCCCTTCTGGCACCCCTATGATTTGGATATTGGTATGTTTAAGCATGTCCCAGAAGTTCCTAAGCATATCTTTTTTCTTTTGAATTACTTTTTCTTCCTGCTGTTCTGATTGAATGCTTTTCCTTCCTTGTGTTCCAAATTGCTGATTTGTTTCTCAGCTTCATACCGTCCACTGGTGGTTCCCTGTAGATTTTTCTTTATTTCACTTAGAGCAACCTTGAATTCTGCCTGGGTCTTTTTTATGCTTTTGAAGTACCCAATGAGCTCCTGGAGCATCCTGATCACCAGTGTTTTGAACTTTGCATCTGATAGATTGCTTATCTCCATTTCATTTAGTTCTTTTTGTGGGGCTTTGTTCTGTTCTTTCATTTGGGCCATATTTCTTTTTCTCTTCATTTTGGCAGCCTCCCTGTGTTTGTTTCTGTGTACTAGGTAGAGCTGCTTTGACTCTCTTAGTAGTGTGGCCTATTTTAGGAAAGCAAACCTATTCAGTTGCATAGGGTAGAGCCTTAGGTAATTGCCAGGGTGGGGCAAACCATGTCACCACTCTGTTGCTATATGTGGGGGAAGGCTTTGAGAGGGGATAGGAGAGGGCTTGAAGAGGGCTTGGAGAGGCCGCTGCCTGGCCTCTGGAGTTTTGCCTGGGAGGAAGCTGTCTCCTGGCACTCACCTTGTTGCCAGTCACTTCGCTTTCTCCCTGTATGCCACTGTTGCCCTTCCAGCTGTTGCCCTGGTGCTGAATCCCAGAGGGTGTGGGTCTGTGTGAGTTCTGAGTCCCTTATGGGCCCTTTAAGTGGAGTCTCTTAAGAATCCCGAAGTTTCTTCTGCTCCTCCAATTCCCACTGGTTTTTATGGCCAGAAGTTATGGGGACTATCTTCCTGGCTTTGAAACTCTTGCTGGGTGGTCTGGTCTGGGGCTGGGATCCCTTGCTCCCAAGATATCCCTCCCAATTTTCATCCACAATAAATGGATGCAGGACTGCCTGTTTCCATCTCTGTGCCTCTCTGTGCCTCTCCATGCATCTCTGCATCTCCGCCCCTCCTACCTGTCTGGATGAATGTGGCGTCTTTAAATCCTTGGTTGTCAGATTTCCACACAGCTCGATTTTCTGACAATCCTGGGTGAAATTTTTTTGTGGTCTAGTTGTATTTTTTTTCTATAGTTGTTCAAAGAGGTAAGGTGTGTTTACCTATGCCTCCATCTTGACCAGAAGTCCAAGACACTTTCTAATCGCTGTGCTTTTTATTGCCCCATCGCTTCAGCCTGCCTTTTCATAGTCATCTCGTTCTGAGATTTGTGTTATGTCCTGTTGCTGCACATTTGCTCCCAGTATGCAGTAGCAGTTCCTTTTATATGAGTTTACCTTTCCTTGTCCCTTTTACAAACATAAACTTGTCAATTTAGTACTTAATTGGGTTGTTAGGACTAAGTTGTTATTTATTCATTTATTATAATAAGAAGACCCATTAAAACGTGTTTTTCCCTATGAATAAGGTGGAACTTGGCTTTTTTTACTTCTGAAACAGTGCCTCACACTGAGAGCGAAAGGTAACTTTTTGGCCCAAGGGAAGTTATAAATTATTAAATGAGATGATGTTGAACATATGAAGGTGTTTGAAATGCAATTTTTTTCCTTAAAATATAGCCCTCCTTTTTTTTGTTTAAAGAGTAGACCACTGGGTAGACTGACAATTAAAGCAACACTCTGTTCCTTGTGTCTTCATGGAGCACAGACTTTTACCCTCAAATGACGTGTGGGATTCAGAGCAAAGCATGCCAGCAAGCAATTAGATTCTTGTATAGGCTGCTTGCTTCCTTCCTTCCTTCTTTCCTTCCTTCCTTCCTTCCTCCCTCCTTCCCTTCCTCCCTTTTTCCCTTTCTCTTTTTCTCTCTTCCTCTTTTCCCCCCTCTCCCTCTCCCCCATCCATTTTACAAACACAAAAATTGGAAACATATCTGAGAGTGAGTCTTTGCAAGGAGAAATTACAAGGGAAATATTCCTGTGATCATGTTGGGGAAATCTCCCCCAACCCCATCAACCTGGTCATGATGAGGAAGACAGGGATCCTCACAGAGCTCTCTTTGTGTGGCTAGCTGAAGTTGGATTACTCCACCCAACAGGGCAGGCTTGCCACGCTTTCTGCAAAATCTCCGTGAGCCCCTGGGCCAGATGGAGGTCAGTGGTCCAGCTCAAATTTCTCAAGAGAGCTTGTGACTCTTCCATGGTGCTGCTCTTTCAGTTTTTTCTAGTCATCTTCCCTGGTTTTGATTTTCCTCTTTTTTCTTTTCAGGGTGAAAAATATTCTACACAAAGGGTTTCTCTAATTTTTAGTAGCCTTTTGTGCAGTTCTAAAGCTTTTTACTTTAAATATTTGTATAACTATCTTGTGTGTTCATTTCTTTCTAATTTACATGCTGCTTGCTGTTCATGTTATTACTAAGCTAAATGTAAGGATATTTATGTATATGTGAATGGTTAAATTTGTGTATTTATTTATGTTTATATACATATATATTTCTTGCTTTACATACAAAGGGAGACCTCCCAAACAGAATTTGTTCATAAAAAATTGTGTATTTATTCTTACATGTTTAAACTTCAGTCACATTTCAGGTATCCCCCATTTGATATAATACACCTATTGAGACATTTTTTTCCACTGCTAAAAACTTTCTGAACTGGTAGATTTTGATGCCTTTTAGTGCTTCTGCTGTCTTTCTTTTCACCTCTTCCACATTAGCAAAACATTTCCCTTTGAGAACTTTTTTCATGGGGGAAACAAAAAAAAAAGTTGCTCACGGCAAGATAAGGTGTGAATAGGGAGGGTGGGGCACAGGGGTCATGCCTTTTTTGGTGAAAAACTGCTGCATCCTCAGTGCAGTGTGGGCAGGCGTGCTCATAAATCACCCATCACGAAATGGGCAAATGTATTGAAAGAGTGAAAAGAGTTCACTGAATTCAGTGAAAAAAAAAATTCACTGAAGTTGAATGCAGCCTCTTACAACGGCCGCTGGTACACTGACACAGATGGGTTCCTAGAACAGTTACCTAGTGAAGGAAGACTATACTACAAGGGGCCAGCCCTCCAGAAGATAATTCCGGTTTCTGGTGTCTTCCCCTTTGTATATTTATTTCTATGTTTGATGTATATGTATGTGTATGTGTGTATATGTATATATATGAAACGTAGAAATAAAAACACTCATATATTTTAAGTTCAATATCTTACTTATAAGCCTGAGTAAACTTTCTCAAATAAATACATTTAGAGATAAATAGATAAAATGTACACTTAATTAACAAGCCGAATGGAGGGAAAACACCCTATAGAAAAACAACATAGCAAGCTCGAGAGGCAGGACAGAATCACGGACACAGCCGATTGCTATCATGAGTTTATACATCCTGTATGCTTGCCTGGCCAGTGTAACTAAGCTCGTGGACTGAATGTGAACAGCAGCTTTTTGAAACAGTGAATTGTCCTGTTCTGTGACTAATAAATGAAGAAGAGGCATACCTGCTATACACTGTAAACTTAAAAAATATATACATGCATTATATATCAGTTCAAGGCAGTCCTATTGGAACACAATTTCTCTCTGTCTCTCACTTCTTTTATTTTAAATCTGAAAAATGCCTTTGTTGTTACCTGCAGTGTGCTCTGAACATGCACACACTATTTTGTTGCTTGCCCTGCCCTCAGAGACTGCACATTTAAATCTCATTTGCTACGGCAGCAGCAGGACTGCTTGGAGGTGACAGCCCCTCTGTAGCTAATTCCCCAGGGCCAGAGCCATTGGGAGTTGTCTGGAGAAAGGCACAGACAATTGAAGTTGCGCACACACAGGAAAACCAAAAACAAACACCAGCAACCACACGAAGCAGAGCAAGATTCTTCCCCCCTTATTTTCCTTACAAGAGAGATAAAGGCGGTGAGAATAGGTTGATATTTGATGAATTGGTCCTATTCAGAGGAGTGCTATCATTTTAATGTCCTTTTTTTTTTGTTTGAAAATGCACCCACAGTCTCTGAATTCCCATTAATGCAAAGTTCAGATAAAGCTGATGAAAAGCATCTGCCATCTTGATAGTTGCCATGGCAGATGGCGCCAGCCTTTATGCTTTTATCAGTATTAGTATCAGAACACACTTTGTGTTCCAAGCTGAGATAAAATCATTGAAGCTGTACCTGGAAGAGGCAGTGCCACACTGCAGGCCCCACGGTTCTGCCTCTTGACAGAACGGCCTGCATGAATGCCCTGCACAGCCTCTTCTTGTGAGACCTTAGTTCCCCAGTGGTGATGCTCTTTTGCAAAGTTGGAGGATGAGGGGTTTTTCTAAAACACCACTGGACTCTTTGCCACTTGTCCCTTCGGAATGTGTGGGGAAGCAGGTCAGCAGTAGCCATCTGTGCTAATGCTGCCGGACCCCTGGGAAGCCCTATAAGGAAGCCCTAGGTGTCAATCTTGGGAACAGAAGTGTGAAAAAGGAGTGGCTCAGGCTCTGGAATGGGGCCTGCAGCTTCTTTTCAGCAAGTGGATTAGCACACTGATCCCCACCTCTCTCCCTCTGTCAGAACCACTGCTGTAAAGTGCCATGTGTTGGTGATGCAGGACTGAAACCCTGCACCATCTGCCCCCACTTAGCCTCAGTTCTGTGCTGCAGCCTCCTGCCTGATGGCCCAATAGGCCATGGTTTATTCCAAATGTCCCACCATTGTGACTTCAGAAAGTTAAAACCATGCATCAGTTCTTTATTGTCCATTTCTAAATATATGGACAGATGCTCCCCTACCTCTTGCTTCTACCTCTTTAATTATGGCCGCACTTACTTTTGGTAATGTTGTTGCCTGTTAAATACAGGGGTTGTGCGATCTGATGTTGTTATGCAAGTGTTAGCGACACAGCCCCATTCGTCATTTGGCTGGTGCATGGGGGAGAAGAACAGTAACAAAGAGGAAGAGGGCGAGGGAGTTATTTTAAATTAAACTATATGTATATATCTATACGACATTAATAATAAGGGTTGGGAGCCATTAGAGTTGGCTGCACTGGCTTTCAGGTACCTCCAAGAACACTTCCAGAGAATTTAAAAACAAAAAGACAAACCTTTCTTATTTTCCCTCCCTTGATTAAGAAAACTGGATTCAGAGCAGTCTCTAGTACTGGTCCTGTCATATACTAATGGTGTGATTTGGGGACACGTGTTTGACTTCTCTATGGCTCCTTTTCCTTGTTTCTCAGAGGTAGACTATATTCACATCTGTATCATCAAGGAGCCGTGAGGATGAAATTAAACCATGTGTGTAAAGCACAGGGATATAAATGCTCAATAAATGCCAATGATTACTAATATTATTATTTTTCATCACTTCCTTATTTCTTAGTGCTGAAATAGCTTTGAAGGGGATATGTGTCACTAAAACCCACCTCACCAGTGGTGTCTGCCTGAGTGGGGTACCTAACTCCTGCTTTCCAAAGTCTAAGCCTTCAGTGACTGCAGTCTCAGCCCAGCCACATCAGTGCTCAAGCCTGCCTTCTGGGTTGCCCCCACTGCCTGGTGCACTGTGCACAGCCTGGTTCTCACTTCAGGCCCTGGCTTGGATGGGTGAAGGTCAATAATTACTTTGTATCTACTAATTTATTCTAGAACACAGGTTTACATGGAACAGGAAAGCGGGAAGGGATAATATTACTACTGTCACTAATGATTCTAACTAGTGATTCTGCATCTGGTGCCATGCCTTTGCCTGCTTGTACCCTGTTGTGTTCTTTTCCCAGAGGAAGGTGAAAAGGACTGTACTTTCAAGAGTATATTTAATTATTAACATAATCTTACTTTTGAAAATGTAATGGTACATTTTCTTTATTTTAATGAGGTATACTTTATATACAGTAAAAGAAACTTTCTAGTGTATAGTTCTGCAAGATTTACCAAATACAGCGTTATATAACCATCCCAACCATAAGATGTAGAATAGTTTTATCATTAAAAAAAATTCCCCTATGTGGCCCTGTGGCAGACAACTTGTTCCCCATATTCATTCCCTGGCAATTACTGGTCTATTTTCGGTCTCTATAGTTTTGCCTTTCCAAGAGTGTCATGTAATTGGAATAATACAGTATGTAGACCTTTGGGTCAAGCTACTTTCACTTATCTTGATGTATTTGAGATTCATCCATGTTGTGTGCACATCAGTACCTCAGTCCTTGTCTTTAAAGAGTATTCCATGGTATCGCTGTATGACAGATTGTTTATCCATTACATAGGTACACAGTTGGGGGGCACTGGGGTTGTCGTAATGCTTTTGTGTGAACATACTTTGTGTGAACATAAACTTTTATTACACTTGGGTAAATACTTAAGTATGTGATTGTTGGGTTGCATGACAAGTATAGGTTATGTTTATAAGAAATGGATAAACACATTTCCAAGTGGCTATAACATTTTGCTTCATTACCATTAATGAATGAAAGTTCCAGTAGCTCCACATCCTTGTGACCACTTACTGTAGTCAGATTTTTTGGTTTTTACTTTTAGCCTTTCTAGAAAGTGTATAGTGGGTTTCCCTATGGTTTTGACTTGTATTTCTCCAGTTAAGCATCTTTTCATGTGTTTATTTGTTGCTTATACATTTTTGGTGACGTTTCTGTTCAAATGTTTTGCCCATTTTAAAAACAATGGGTTGTTGGCCATAGCTAATGTGGCCCAAAGGTCATCCCATAACTGAAAGGGTGTGGATTCAATTCCTGGTCAGGGCACATCCTTGGGCTGTGGGTTTGATCCCCAGTCTGGGTGCATATGGGAAGGCAACCAATCAATGCTTCTCTTTCTCACTGATGTGTCTCTCCCTTCCAATCTCTCTAGAAGCAATGAAAAAATGTCCTTAGATGAGGATTTTTTAAAAACGGATTGTTATTTTCTTATTGTTCAGTTTTGAGAGTTTTAAAAAAATATTCTAGATACAAGTCCTTAATCAGATATGCAATTTGCAGATATTTTCTCCAAGCCTGTAACCTGGCTTTGAATTCTTTTAACAGTATCTTTAAACAGCAGACTTTCTTAGTTTTAGGAAGTTCAATTTATCAATTGATTTTAATAAGGTCAATATTTTTTATGGATCATATCTTTGGTGTTATATTTAAGAAACCTTTGCTTTATGGAACACATGTATTTACTCCTACATTTTCTTCTAAATGCACTCTTAGGGTTGTGACCCATTTTGAGCTGACTTTCATACATAATGTTAAGACAGACCAAGGTTTTGGATCACTCTGTTTTGCTTTCTACACCAGTCCTGTTGTTTTAGCACCATTTTTGAAACATCACTCTCAATTAAATTACTTATATTTTCACTTTTCTTGAAAGTCAGTTGACCATATATGTAGGTCTATTTCTATACTTTCTAGTCTATTCTGTCTTCAATGTCACACTGTTTTGGTTAGTGTAGCTTTATAGTAAGCCTTAAAATTAGATAGTGAGTCCTTTTTCAAAGTTGAAAACTATGCAGTGTAAAGCATAAATACCTTTCCCAGTTACTGTATGTCAAGCATATACACTTACTTTAGATGACATCTATCTCTACCCTGAGAATTTTAGGAACACTGTAGGCTATGCACATTGTTTTTAAAAGATGAGAAAAACTATTACGAATGACCAAAGACCTGAAAACCACTCGGATTTCTAATCAGAAAGAATGCATTGTAGACACAGGTAGCCTACATTTTAAAAAGCTCATCATCATATATTTGTAGATAACCTGTATACAAATCTAATTCAGAAAATTCTAGCCCCTTTGGGCTGCTGCATGACGTTTTGGGTATAAACAGAACAGGACTATTCCCTATGGCTTACCATTAAATTAATAATCTCTCTGCAGGTTAAAAAGATTGCCTTGTGTAGCACTCCACTATTCATAAAGTTCTTTTTTGTATGTAATTCCATTAAGTCCTCACAGCCAGCCTTGGAGCAGGTCTTCCTCACCCCATTCTGCAGATCAGGAATCTTTAGAGTGTTAAATCACCCACTCATTGTTACTGGAAAAAAGCATCCAAGTTAGGACTCTACCTCAGTCTTTACACCAAGTACTTCTAAATCTGTGCTGCAGCACACCCTGACTTCAGGAAGTTCAGATTGCCTTAGCTCAATGGCATCTTGCCCGTGATATCCTGAAGGGCAGCATGACCTTATGATAAACACCATCAAATTCAGCCAGAATTCGATCAATTTGTGGGGAGTATTGGCTTTAATTACTAGTTGCACTTCAGTGGCCAGATTCCACTGAGCCAACCTTGAATTCAGTCTTTCAATTTGGTTTAGGAACAGATAGGGGATGCTATTTTGAAAAGTTGTAAAGTCGAGGAGATTCTCACTGTTACTTCTAAACCTTGCTCCTTCGCTAGGAAGAGTAAAGAATATCCCTCATGCAATTTTTGTTGGTGTTGTATTAGTAATTAGTGGCCGTCAGCCACCCTGAATAAGAACTACGAGTTTCGATGTTTGGCAAAGTTTGACACCACAGTTAGTCATCAGAAATAGGGTCAGACTCTGGAATCATTTCTTGCATTTTACTGCTACAGGATAATTTTGACATTTGCTCAGCTCAGAAAGTATACTTAAAAGAAATTGTCTAAACATGTGGTTCTCAAACTGAAGTTCAGTGACCAGCAAGTTCAGTGCCACCATTGCTTTGGAATTAGCTAGAAATTCAAATTTTCTACCTTCCCTCTGAATTGACTTTATTTAATTTTTTCCCCCTGAAGCATGTGAACAAAATCTCCAAAGAAGGACAGCTTAAAAAGTGGAAACACATTAGATCATCATAGAACTCATTTGTATATTAGGCATCATAGATTAATGCTAAGAAAACACTGACATTATCTACTGTGGTTCAGGCAGAGCTGGAGAGTGGTTCTAACATCAGTTTGGTAAATTAAGACACAAACTTCTGTTCAGGATAGACTCAGATTTTAGGTAATGTGTGCTCCTTGTGTCGGTGGTATGAGTAGGGCTTTTCTTTTGACAGAGGATGCTCACAGTTGTCTCAAGGTTGTATGAGACTGTTAATGTAGTTTCTTTGGGGGAGAAAAAAATCCAGACACCTTTCTGATGGTAATCTGTTCTTGGAATGAGAAAATGTGTTTTTGGCTGGCGTTTTCATTTTCACAAGACTCTAGGTTTATATTCTCGGTTAGAAGATCCAAGAGAAATGAAGAGTTATCAGGAATCCTCCTCCTTTGATGTGTTCTCTGAGATTGTAAGCACCTCCTTGTTTTTCTTTCAAGAAGAAATAGAAGCCAATTCTTTCAAATTCATATGGATGGAAGGAGGCTTAGAAAGCATCAGGGGTTTTTCAAAAGGAATTTTACTTACATTTTGAGTGAGACAGTATTTTCTGGTGACAGACTGTCCTATCTTAAAGACGTTTGGCATCCCTGGCCTCTGATGCTAAGTGCTAGCAGCCTCCCTGCTTATTTTTGAACACCCTCAAGGGTGGTGCCTTAGGTTGAAACTTCCTCCAGCCCCCTGGTTTTATCATCAAGGAAACTGAGATCCATTTGTTTAATGGCAGAGCCAGACTTTGCCCTGACTTTCTGATCCTCAGCCCCACTACAATGGAAGTGCCATGAAGGCAAGACTTTGTGTCTGTCTTGTTCAGTGCCGCTTCCCTGGGGCTTAGTAAAGTTTCTGGCATGGAGGAGGCACTCAAATATTTATTGAAAGAATAAATGAATGAATAGATGGGTGGCTACACACTCCACCATACCATCTTCAAGATCCGCCCAAAACAGTGATTGACTATTGATGATTTCCAAGGCTCTAAATGTAATCAGCTTTCAGGTAACCGAAAGAATAAAGTCCATTATCAGAGATGAAGGAGCCACAGAGTAAATGGGATTCTTCAAGGCAGTTCTACACTGTCACAGAAACTTGACTTCCAAATTAAATGCAGTACCTCTACTGATTTAAGATGTACAGTATTTCCATTAGAATAATAATACCACCACTAAGATTTTGAATTTATGTGCATATTTATGGAGCGAGCCATCTATTGATGGATTTTGTGATGACGTCTCTGCTACAGCAGAGTCCCAGCCTGGCGCCACAGCGTGGCCCATGCTATTGGAACTTTGCCACAGGTGCGGCACCCCACATGCTACTACCTCTTGGGAATTGCTAATTCCATGGATTACTCTTTAAAGGGTGTTTTCTGTATTCATTCCCCCAATTAAAAGCATATCTAAAGATTGTTCCATGATTTTAAATTAGGTCAAGAATATTTTTGTGTTCTTTGAGAGGATATTTGATTATTTTATGTGGAGTTAGCATAGAAAATAGTGTTTGCTGAGGAAAAGTGTTTTGGAATGTGCTGGGGTATCATGGTATACTTTGTTCTCCTAGCAACACATGGCTAGCAACACGTGGGCATCTGGAATCTCACCTTGCCATCCTGAAGCTAGGTTGAGTGTTTTCATAAGACAGTGCTTAATAGTTCACATTGCATATCTGGATGAGGCAGGTCAAGCTTAGGAATGTGAAGAGGCATGGCCATCTAGAAAGCTATGGTAGTAGTGGCAACTATCTGAGCTGCACTGACCAACATTTTGGGGACAGTGGGTTACCTTTTCTTTACTGTGAATATTTGGAAGCTGATTTTATATGTATTGCACTTATAACTAGCTAAAGGATCTTATTGCCTCCACATCCATACTGTACTCCTTATAGAACCCCACTTCTTATCCTCATTTGATGGGGGTGGTGTCAGTAGTGCTAGTAGATGAGGAAGAAAATGTAAGAGATTAAATGGGCTTGCTCAACATGCCAAACAAGTTTAACTTCATCTCAGGTGATAGATGTGCCATTCAACAATTTTAATCAGAGTGGTAATATGCTCAGATAATCGCATTTGAATTAAAGAAAGGTCAGCGGAGAGGATGAATTGGAGGAGGTGAGGCAGGAAGCAGGGTGACCCGTTAAGGGGCTATTTGGTTAAACCAGAGGTGGTGGTCATTGGTATTTTGCACCAAATATTTCCTTCTTTCTTTCTGCCGGGTATGTGGTGTGACTGTACTTTTAATCTCCCTATGAGGTAGGGTGTGGCTGTGTGATATGCTCTAGTTAATGAGATGTTAGCAGAGGTGTCACTTCTGTGGCAACTGTAAGAGCCACTGCATGATTCATCTTGTCCTTTCACTCCTGCCTGGATGACCACGGAGCCTCCCTCAGCCTCGGTCCCTGAGTGATGATAAGTAGAGCTTCAGATGATGCATGTAGGATGTGCTGCATGAATAAGAAACTTTTGTTGTGTTAAGCCACTGAGATTTGGGGGTTGTTTGTTATCACTGCATGGCCTAGACCACAGGTGGCAAACAAAAGGCCCATGGGCCAAATCCAGCCCTCCACCTCATTTTATCTGGCCCGGCACCTTGTTTCTACTCAGCGGCAGTGCCGAGCTCTCGCTGAACTGTTAAGAAGTACTTACATTTTTCCAGTCTTAAAATTACATTTGGCCCTTTGAAAGCAACTGCAAGGCTGATGTGGCCCCCCAGTGGAAATGAGTTTAATACCCCTGGCAGACCATCCTAACCACCAAGCCAAGGACAATAGGGGCCTGAACTAATACTATGTCAGCAAAAATGGAGAGGACTGACAGGCTCAAGAAACATAAACATGGTAGAAATGACAGAGTTTAGTAAGAGAGTAAATGTAGGGGAGGGAGAGAGAAGAGTCCAGAATGATAGTTAGTTTCTGATTGGTTGGACCGTGTCTATCCATTCATGGGCATTCATTTTGCTTCCTCGTTGAATCTAAGTTTTTGGAGAGAAAATTGTGTAGCTCTTTTGTATACCATTGGTGCACTCCTTCTCTGTTCCGCACACCCCCTCCCAATCTTGGACAGATTGGTTACACTCTCACCTCTGTTTCAATAATATTTGATGCACGGCTTTTCTATAGCATGTTCTACAAGTCAAAGAGATTTGCAGAACATCTCTGCTGATGGCCACCTTTTCTCCAGGATCTTCAAGAGCAGT